>PITA01004959.1:22261-64430 GCA_004023965.1 Spilogale gracilis | reverse complement strand
GTGGCAGAGCTGGAACTCAATCTCACCTTTGCCCCTTCCCGAACTTGGACTTCTGATGAGACAGTTCTTCCTGGCTGGCTATCTGTGGCTTGACTCGCTCAGGAAGGGTTTATAGAGGCCAAGCACCCTGGGCCAAGCCCTGACATTTGTGTAGGATTAGGAGGGGAGGCAAGAAAGGGCTATGAGGTTCTGGTTAGCACTACCACTGGTATTATCAATGATGCCTTCCGTGTGTGGCCTTCTTCCTATGTACCTAGGCTCTGTGCTCCAGGCTTCCTAGGCATTATTCTTTCATCTTTATTTTCATTTTACAACTATTATCTTCATTTCCTAGATAAGAAATTGGGTCCAGAGAAAGAGTCATTTGCCCAGAGGCACAGAGCTAAGTAGCAGATTGGGCTTTGAACTGATCTGCCTGACCCAGAGCTCTCGCTGCTCTGTGCTCTGTGGTCTGCTTGTTTTCATGCTAACATGGGGCCAGCTGGGGCTTCTGTCTGCTTTAAGTTTGTTCAAAGTGGGAGTGCCAAACTAAGCAAAGTTATACTGTTGTTGTTGTTGTTGTTGTTGTTTTTTCTGGTAGCAAATAGGTTCTTTAATGGAATAGATATATAAAGGACCTTTCCACTGGAATGGAATGGGTTTCAAAAGCCTCGCTCAATTTCCGTGTAAGGACGAGGATGCCAAGCGAAGAAAAACCACTGCAGTCATCCAGCACTACTAACCCAAGTCTCTGCCCAGTTGCTGTACTCTGAGCTGATGTGCCTGAAGCCATGCACACAACTGGATTTAATCTGCTGTTTGGATCTCTGATCACCTCCCAGACGCATTCCCTGGGGCCCTGCTGCTTGGGTGGAAGCATATGCCTTTGGCTTGAGCATCCCCTCTTCTTCAGAGCCTCAACCTCAAAGAAAGAGCCCACTGGACTCAGCCCACTCAACTCAGAAAGGTTCTCAAACCCAACGGTAAGAAAGTCACCCCAGTTAATCCTGAAGGTTATATATAGGTCCTAAATTAATAGAAATCTGCTCTACCAGGAAAACAGCTAATTGGAGCTGAAGCTGAATGCAACTGACCTGGAAAGTCCTCTCTCCTCCCTGACCCACTTAGAACCCCCAGCTGTCCAGGCAGGGCAGTGTGGGGAAGGGGAAGGTCTTGTTATGCATTAATTAAGCACCTACTGTGCACTGATACCACACAAGGAGCTTTCTGTTGCCTGATTTAATGTTCTCAAAAATCTCTGTTCAATGAGTACTATTATTCCATTTTCAGAGCTACAGAAACAGAAGCCCAGAGGTGCAAAGAAGGACCGCACACCGAGGAAGCTGAAGTGTCAAGACGTGCAGCGGGTCTCCACCTCCCAAACCCCCCCTCTTAAAAAATTCCTATTGCAGGATATGCATATTTAAATGGCACAAAGGTCTGGCCAGTAACGTAGCAATACATAGCATTAGTAGTAATTGTAATAATGGCCCCGTGGGTTTTGGATCAGAACACCAGGCTCTGTTGTAAGGGATTCACTTGTATTGACTCATTCAATCAGTACTATCATTAGCCTCAACCCACAGACAAGGTGGAGGGACTTGCCCAGTTTTAGGGCTAATAATCCCGGGACCAGGATTTGAACCCAGATGGAACTGGACCAGATGGAGATTTCTGCAAACTGGAGAGGGCACGCCCTATATAAAGGGGACATGGGTTTCCCACCCAGCTGGCTGATGTTTTCTTTATAGGAATGACAGACCAGCGTGGTGAGATCAGATTTTTCGAGAGAAACTGGGAAGTTAATGTTTTTGGGAAATGCCTTGCTCTTGTAATGTTGGCAATTATTAAACAAACTAAAAGCTCAGCGACCTCCATGCACTCTTCCTCCCCTAAGAGACTGTGTCTAGGGGGCTCTGCACTGGCTTTCCACTGTGCTACGTGATCACCATGAGTGAGGATCTAGGTGGTGTTGACAAGGTGCTCTAGATGGAGAGAGGTTGGCCCAGCTATTATGAACTGCTTGAATTTTCCAGCTTTTCTGCACTCAGGCTAGTTCAGAGGGCATCTGACTAGGGCCAGGAAGAGCAGGGCTGGACTGGGCTGTGGGAAACCTGCAAACACCCTGAGGACCAGCATCCCTGGTTTCTTCAGACGCACAGGTGGGAACCCACTGGGAAAGCATGGCCATGCCCTAACCTTGAAAATGCACTTGTCTCCCTCAGCTTCATAAAGGCAGCCTCCATGGGCCATATTCTCAGGGGCTCTCCGAGCATCGTCTGCTCACTTCCATCACAGTTGAAATGGATCACATTTGGATAACTGGTTTAAACAGAATGGTTTTCAAGCCACATGAGGGCTTTACAAAATACCTGTGTCCAAACTATCTCTAGGGTGATCCTGAGGTTCTGTACGATCTGAACTATTTCAGGTCATTGTGATGGCACCAAAGGTGAGGACGGCTGACCTCCAGGGTCACTGTGAGCACAAGGTGGCCTAATGCCAGATGCATAATAAGGAAGCAACCCTCACAGGCAAACATGGGCCCTGCCTTCTCTTCAGCCACTGCCATGTCCAAAATGTGCATGCTTTTCAGCCATTTGTGGGGCTATCGGGGGAGTCTAGGGGTTCTGAAGACACTACATTTGGGTCAGCTTATCCAGAGAATCCCTAAACTCAGTCTTTCGTGATATTTTCTTAGGACAGAAGATACACACTGTTCGTATTAGCCACACACATAAGCAGCAGAGAAGGGCAAGGTTGTCAGATCAGTGCTGTAGGCCTCCCGCACCACTTCCCATGAGTTCCAGCTCTTTGGCAGGGTCTCTGCGTTTCCTATCTCATTCATCCAATATGCATTCCCCTGTGCGGGCTAGTGCCTGGAGCCCAGCCAGCAGCACGATAAAGATGCTGGACTGGAAAAAAGCTCCCTCCGCTCTGCGAGGTAGCGGGTCCACACCAGGCTCACAGGCCGGCAAGACGGGGGAGGGGTAGAGTTCAGTCTCCGTCCCCTGCCAACCCCCCCATCCCACTCCCCCAGGTGAGCTGTCCTTGTGCAGGACACAGCCTGCCTTCTCCCCAGTGGTGGTTCTGGCGCAAGCTTTCAGGGACTCACCCCTTTGCAGATGGCCACGGCTTCCTTGGACATGGACTTGGGGTAAGCCACATTGTGTTCCATGATGGACTGGAAGAGCTCATCCTCATCCTCCCCTTCAAAGGGTGCCTGTGGGACAGGGGAGAGTACGGGAAGATGGGGTTCCTGCCTGACCCTCCCCATGTGCCCCAAACCATGGCCCTTTTCCCTGGGTTCCACAGTGAGGCCACACTCAGGAGTTTCCAAGGAGAAGATGAGGAAAAACATTCAAAAGACTTGGGTGACCCCAAGGCCGTGGAAGTCATAGGGGTCCCAATCGAGAAGCTGGTATCAAGCTGACACCCTTCTAGAGAAACCACGCAGATGAGGGGAGGGGAAGACTTTTCTTACCAATCACTTAAAACTCACTTACCTGCCCAGCCAACATTTCATATAGCAGGACTCCGAAGGCCCACCAATCCACAGACTTCCCATAGGGCTGATAGGCAATGATCTGGAAAGCAGAAGGCATTTCATCAGGGAGGCAGGCAGGTTCTCGCCATGGCTGGAGACTGAACACTCACTCCTTTTAGGTAAGAGCTGAGGGTCCAGGGGCTGGGAGGGGGAAAGGGAGTTCTTCCTTTGCTTGTCATCTGCCTACTGTGAAGGATTAAACTGGCTGTTACAGTCCCAGATGTGGGCCACCATCAAAAAAAGTGAATAAGGAGCCCAGTGCCCACTTAGCCACCTTAGGAAAATGGATACTCTTTGGGAAGGTGAGGGGTGGCCTGCAGGGGGGGGGGGGAACCCATCTGTGGACACCGCACTGCCTTTTCAAAGCACTTAGCCCAGCATGTTCTTGTTAATTTCAATTTGATGAGTGTGGCATCTTTAAGGAGGAAAACTGGCTTTGTTTCTTGGGACAAAGGTAATAACCTTTACACAGCAATGGGAATGTGTTTCACACTACTGAACTGTACACCTAGGGATGGCTACGATGGGAAATCTTATTTTTAATCTTTTTACCGCAATTAAAAAATTTTAAATTAAAAAGTTGTAATAGTGCTCTATTTTACTATATACTTAAAAGTATCGATAAAACAATAAATAAGTAAGTAAATAATGAAATAGACAAGCTAAGAGAACACAACTAAATCAACTCTAATCATTCATCAAGAGAAAAATTATGATAGCTCTTTGGTTCTATTTCCTCTTAGGAACTTTTTTATTAATATATAGTGAAGTGTGTGTATGCATGTGTTTTACATGAACACGATCACATTACTATGTGGAATTTTAATAAAATATTTTATTCACTTAGAATTTCCGTGCAATAGTTGTGCATCGTGTAACACATTCTGACCTCTGTCCAGCATTTCATTGGATGGATATACCAAAATCGACTTTGCCAATTCCCAACTGATCAGGTTTCTTCTGATGCTACCACACAGATTCTTGTAACTGGGTATACAGACATTGGTCCAATTATTTCCTTCAGATAAATTCCTGGAAATGGCATTAGTGGATCAAATGGGACATGTAGTTTTTAAAAATTATTTTTATTTATTTATTTTTCATCATGATCTATTTCACTCATTCATCCACCAACCCATCTGTTTGTTCTCTATAATTAAGAGTCTGTTTCTTGCTTTGCCACCCTTTTTACCTTTGCTCCTTTGTTTTGTTTCTTAAATTCCACGTACAAGAGAGATCATATGGTATTCGTCTTTCTCTGACTTATTTCCCTTAGTATTATACTCTCTAGTTACATTCACATTGTTGCAAAGGGCATGATTTCATTCTTTTTATGGCTAAATCATATTCCAGAGACAGAGACAGAGCACATGTGAGAGCACACATCTTGTTTATCCATTCGTCTATTGATGGACACCTGGGCTACTTCCTTAGTCTGGCTATTTTAAATAATGTTGCAATAAACATAGAAGTGCATGCATCCCTTTGAATTAGTATTTTTGTATATTTGGGGTAAATATCTGTTAGTGCAATTACTGAATCATAGGGTAGTTCTATTTTTACTTATTGGGGAACCTCCACACTGTTTTCCACATTGGCTGCTCCCATCTGCATTCCCACCAACAGGGGAGGAGGGTTCTCCTTTCTCCACATCCGCACCAACACTTGTTGCTTCTTGCGTCATTGATTTTAGCCATTCTGACAGGTGTGAGGTGATATCTCATCGTGGTTTTGATTTACATTCCCCTGATGTTGAATGATGTTGAGCATCTTTTCATGTGTCTGTTGGCCATCTAGATGTCTTCTTTGGAAAGAAGTCCATTCATGTCTTCGGCAATGGTACATATAGTTTTAAGGTTTTTCATATTTATTACCAAATTGCCAGAGCACGTCAAAGTCTAGAATAGCCATGTGACCATCCTCTTTCAAACTGAATGTGTGTAAAACTAATTGTACCAAGGGGTTCCAAAGGTGATCTGTAGCAAAGCTTCAGGGAAGAGGCGAGAGAGTCAGACCGTCCAGGCTTTGAATCCTGACTGCTATTTCTAAGTTGTGTGACCCTGGAGGAGGTTACTTAACTTGATGTCTCAGTTTCCTCCCCGACAAAAGGAATATTTATAATATCCATGCCATAGCGTTTTGTGAGGATGAAAGAAAAATGTATGCTTCTCCCATGGTATGTCCTCAAAATGTTAGCTGTAACTAGAAGGTTTTCTCATTCAGTGGTTGTTTTACTCAATGAATGTGTCCCAGCAAACTTGGCTATAAAACGAATGTCCGTTTGCTGAACTCCGTGTGCCATCTCTGCTTCCACTCTAACGTCAGAAACACCCTCTGAGGAGAATTAAACTGTAAGAGATGGAAGGGAAGCTTTCTGTGAGAACACTTATTGAAAGTGTTTTCACACCTTTAAAGTACTTCATGTCTTATTTGATCCTCATGACAACCTCACAAGTTAATCCTTTCACAAAGGAAAATAGAGCCTGGGAGGCGAAAGAAATTGCCAGAAGGTGAGGTGGTTAGTTAATGGCAAAGCCAGGGTAAAAAGCCGGACCCCCACTTATTCCTTCCATCAGGGGCTGAAAATGGGAACTGCTCCCCCAAGAACACAAGTCCGGGTGTCTGGTGCATCGAAACCACCAGGAATTCTGGAAAATCACAGCTACATGGTCCTCCCCGCAGAGACTCGGATTCATTTGAAACAGGCTAACACCTGGACAGCCTACATTTTAAAAGCACCCCTGGTGACAGTGAACCAGACATGACTGAACTCAAGGCAGATCAAGGAATCGTCTGATGCCCTAACTACTTAGCAAAGTGATAAGAAACCGAGGTAGGACACGTAGGGGAAACACCAGTGAGTTCTAAGATGGGTGTCCCCTGCTTTTCGACAGTTTGCCTTCCGCCACTTTGCTTTTACGAAAGACCTACCTTAGGACCTGTTTGCGTTAACCGAAGGAAATTCGGAGAGGACTTTTGCTTTTACGATAGAGGCAAAAAGCGAAAATAGAGTTTGGTGTTTGGTTTGCAGGGAATCCTTCCAGAGGCCCTGAGAATAGCGCCGCCAAGCGCCTTCCCGGGGAACTTCACCCAACGGCAAGCAGCCTACGCTTTGCATGGTGTGAGCATCTGTGCTGGATTTTGATTTATTTTATGCATCCACTAGTCAGATGTGTCCTCGGGTGTCAGAAAAGCCCAAGAGGTTATTTCTTGGGTCTGAGAACGCTAGAAAATTTTTTTCCTATAAAACTGCTTCTTCGTCTCACACCGTTTTGGCTCGTGAAAGTTTTCACAGGAATGCTCTATTGTCAATAGTACAGGAAATGCATAAAGGATTTTTTAAAAAAGAACACTTTTAATTATTCCAGTAATACACAAATATGTTTACCTTGTGTACAATGTACACAGTATCCCGACTGGGCTAAATTTCTCCTTACCCTGCTCTTCCCCTCAGAAGTAACCAATGCTACAAAATCAGTCTGGAACCTTCCAGATTTTCTATGCTTTTACCTGTATTTCTCCACACTCATAGGAAACATATAGCAGTGTTCTATGTATTGTTGTTGTTTCCATATATGAAATCGTATTGTATTTAACATTCTGTACCTTGATTCCCATCCCCCCCAAAGGTTTATTGAGAAAGACCCGACACGCACCACTGTTCAAAGCACAGAGCAAGATGGTATGATTTACATAATTGTGAAAATGATTAAAATAAGTTCAACTAATATTCACTGTCTCATATAGATACAATAAAAGGAAAAAAAAAAAGGAAAAAGTTTTCTCCCCTGTGATGAGAACTTTTACTATTTATTCTCTTAACTTTCTTACATATCACAGAGCAAGCTTTGCTATAGACATCGTGTTGTACGTTTTATCCTTAGTGCTTATCTTATAACTACAAGTTTGTGCCTCCTGACCACCTTCCCACAATCCTCACCCCATCCTCCACCTCTGGGAACCGCAAGTCTGATCTCTTTTCCTGGGGGTTTGGTTTACTTTTCTCTTTTTTCAAGATGCCACATATAAGTGAGATCATACAGTATTTGTCTTTCTCGGTCTGACTTATTTCACTTAGCAGAATGCTTTCAAGGTCCATCTATGTTTACAATCCCATCAACAGTTATAAGCGCTCCCTCTTCTCCACATCCTCCCAGTACTTGTTATCTCTTGTCTTTTTGACAATGGCCTTATCTAACAGGTGTGAGGGGATAATCTCATCGTGGCTTTAATTTGCATTTCCCTAATGATGAGTGATGCTGAGCAGCTCTTCATGTACCTGTTGGGTATGGCTGTTTTGGGGGGGTTTTTTTGTTTTGTTTTTTTTTGAGAAGTCTATTTGGGTCATTTGTCCATTTTTTAACTGGGTTATTGGTTTTGTTTTGTTTGCTGTTGAGTATTATGAGTTCTTTATATAGTTTGGATATTAATGCCTTCTCAGATACAGGATTTGCAAATACTTTTTCCCATTCCATTGGTTCTCTTCTCACTTTGTTGGTCATTACTTTTGCTGTGCAGAAGGTTTTTAGTTTGATGTGGTCACACTTGTTTCGATTTTGTTGCTTCTGCTTTAGGTGTTATATCTTAAATATGACCAAGACCCATGTTGAGGAGTTTTGCTCTGTTTTCTTCTAGGAGTTTCATGGTTTCAGGTCTTACATTTAAGTCATTAATCCATTTTGAGTTAACTGTTCTGAGTGGTGTAGGATACATCCGGTCTCATTCTTTTGCATATGAACACTCAATTATCTCAGCACCATTTATTAAAGAGACTGTTTTCTCCATTAAGAATTCTTGGCTTCCTTGTCAACTATTGATTCAAAGCTATACTGTAAAGCTATAATCATTAAACAATATAGTACTGTCCTAAAAGCAGATAAGTAGATGAATGGAACAGAATTGAGAACCCAGAATAGTATAATGCCAATAGTATAATGCCTCCTGCTTCGTTCTTTTTCATAATTTCTTTTCTTTTCCTTTCTTTTCTTTTTAGAGAGCGACAGAGAATGCATGTGGGTGGGGATGAAGGTGGGGCACGGGGAGAGGGGGAGAAAGAATCTTAAGCAGGCTCCATACCCAGTGTGGAGCCCGACATGGGGCTCGATCTCACAACCCTGAGATTGTGACCTGAACCAAAATCAATAGTCTGACACTTAACCAACTGAGCCAGTCAGGTGCCCCTTTCTTTCTTGAATCTTTGGCTATCTGGGGTCTTTTGTGGTTCCACATAAATTTGGGCAGTGTTTTTTTTACTTCTGTCGAAAATGCAGTTGAAATCTTGATAGGGATTACACTGAATCTACTGATGGCTTTAGAGAGTATTGACATTTTAACAATAATAATTCTTCTAATTCATGAACATGGGATGTCTTTCCATTTATTTGTATCTTCTTCAATTTCGTCCAGTAATGTCTTGTAGTTTTCAGAGAAATATTTCACCTCCTTAGTTAAATTTGTTCCTAAGTATTTTATTGATTTTGTTGCTATTGTAAATGGGATCCATTTATTTCATTTTCAGAAAATTTGTTGTTAGTATATAGAAAGGCTTGATATTTGTTAGTATATAGAAATAATGATATTTGTATACTAACATTGTATCTTGTAACCTTACTGAATTCATTGATTAGATCTAACAGTTCTGTCTGAGTCTTAAGGAACTTCTACATGTAGAATCATGTCATATGCAAAGAGAGACCATTTTTACTTCCTCCTTTCCAATTCTGATACTTTATTTCTTTTATTTGTCTGATTGCTCTAGCGAGGGCTTCTAGTACTATGTTACATAGGAGTTGTGAGAATGGACACACCTGTCTTACCCCTACTTTTTCTGCATATATTAAAATGAGGTGATTCTTTTTCTTTTATTCTATTAGTGATGTATTACAGTGGTTGATTTGCATATGTTGAGTCATCCTTGCATCCCAGGAATAAATCCCACTTGATCATGGTTATGATCCTTTTAATGTGCTCCTGAATTTAGTCTATTAGTGTTTTACTGATAATTTTTGCATCTACATCCATCAGGGATTTTGGCCTATGGTTTCTTTTCTAGTAGGTCATTTTCTGTTTCTGGTAGCCTTGTAAAAGTAGTTTAGGAGTGGGGCACCTGGGTGGCTCAGTTGTTAAGCATCTGCCTTCGACTCAGGTCATGATCTTGGAGTCCTGGGACCCGCAGGGAACCTGCTTCTCCCTCTTCCACTTCCACTGCTTGTGTTCCCTCTCTCGCTATGTCTCTGTCAAATAAATAAATAAAATCTTTAAAAAATAAATAGTTTGGGAGTCTTCCCTTCTCTGATTTTTCAGAAAAAATCGAGAAAGATTGGTGTTAATTTTTCTTCAAATGCTTGGTCAAATTCACCGGGAAGCCATCTAGTCCTATACTTTTCTTCATTGGGAGATTTTTTCTTTTTTTAAAGATTTTATTTATCTGACAGAGAGAAACACAGCCAGAGAGGGAACACAAGCAGAGGGAGTGAGAGAGGGAGAAGCAGGCTTCCCGTCGAGCAGGAAGCCCGATGTGGGACTCGATCCCAGGTCTCCGGGATCATGACCTGAGCCAAAGGCAGTCGCTTAACCAACTGAGCCACCCAGGCGCCCCTTCATTGGGAGATTTTTGATTACTTATTCAATCTCCTTACTAGGAATTAGTCTATTCAGATGTTTTATTTCTTCCTGGTCCAGTCTTATTAAGTTGCATGTTTCCAAAAATTTTTCCACTTCTTCTAGGTTGTCCACGTTGTTGGCACATAGTTGTTCATTGTACCTCGATTTTTTTTCTCTTAACAGTATGTTAACTAACTCAGTGTTCTGAATCATATATATATATATAAAACTCGGTCTTTTGAATTAAATTGATGTGGTATTTCATATTATAAATAATTCAATCTATTGTCCATTTCTTGACTGACAGACACCATTCAAGTTAGTACATATGGATGTACTCAGATCTTTGTTAAGAGCTGCATGGCACTTCTTACTGTGAATGTACCATATTTTAGCTGACCATTCTTTTATTGATTCTCACTGAGGTTGTTTCCTATTCTTCATTATTTAAAAATAGCACTGTAACAAAGAAAGGACTCTGAACACATATTGTTTCAGTTATATGTGTGTTGTGTGTATATGTGTGTGCAAGCTAAGTTCTTAGGAGAAGACCTGCTTTGGTAAAAGAATATTCAGGTTTTAAATTTTGTGGCAAGTTATTTAGCCTCCCATCACCATTGCTCCAAATAAGTGACTGACAATCAAGAAAAGAATTCTAGAATACCCATTTCCAAGACTCCGTGCCACATCCTCAGTTCCTTTCCTTAAAAATCTAGTAACAGATTGCAAAATGCCACTTCTCTAAGCACCAATTCAGAAAGAAAGGAAGGCTATCATCTGGCACAAGTTCTGTACCATGACATGTTGGGGAAATCCATTCTGCAACTGACCGTCTCCTTTGGGAAGGGAGGGGGAGGCACTAGAATTAAATATCTTCCATTTCATTTATATCTTACTCACAGAAAGAAAAGTTCTAAGTCTTTTAGGGTTTAGTACCAGTACATAGATCCGTGTCATATGTCAGCTCAGGAAAGCCCTCTCTGTCTCTCTTTCCCTCCTCTTAACAAGCATTTCAGTGTCGTAATGAGGCAGTATCATATGGCCGTGAGCCAGAGCAGCTTGAAGAATTTTCCTGATGTGTGGTGGATGGTTCTTTTTGAGTTTTATTTAAATTTTCCCCCAAACCTTGATGTATTTTGGGCCTGAGCTTCTGGATGTGTGCAAAGTTAATTTGCATGTGTGATCTCCAAGGAACGATTTAGAGTATAGGAGAAGGACTAGCCTGAGTTTTGCTTGCCAGGTACCCCTCTGGACCTTTCCCAGCTCTGATACGGTCATCAAGGGTACAGGGGAGACATCAGTGCAACATGGACGTGTGTAGGGGTCCCATCAGCTCTCACCTCAGGGGCGATGTAGTCTGGAGTTCCACAGAATGTCTTGGTGGTCACCCCATCCCAGATGTTTTCCTTACACATGCCAAAATCAGCAATCTTGATGTGGCCCTCTGAATCCAGCATCACATTGTCAAGTTTGAGGTCACTGCAGTAGACATAAAAATTTAAGGATTTAACAAAAATGCTATTTATTTCGAGTCAACCAACAGACACTCAGGATGTGCAAAACACTGTGCTAGGTGTTGGGGAAGCACAGAGGTGAGTATGAGCCAGCCCTTGCACTGTAATTGCTTATTATCTGGCCAATAAAGAGGGGTCCACAAACTTGTCTGTTTTTCTTTTTCTACAGATCCAATGGTACCAAGCGTCTCACGAGGACACAATGAGACAGCAGCTCTGAGAAGGAAGAGTCACAGGAAGCTAAAGAAAGAGCAGAGCATCCATACAGGCCTCTTGTATCCATGAGCATTTCAAGAGTCAATCCTTGTATTTTAAGGACCCCTTATATTCCATAATAAGATACATTTTTCATAAAATTATTAGTTTTGAAAATAGCTCTGAAGATCATGGAGGGAAAAAAAAAAAACTAATGCAAAGAATCTTATTTAGTTTCCAGTGCTCCAGGCTCTCCTAGGCTGATTCCCAAGACACGACCCCAAGAGTTCCCACTAATTCTTTCACTCAAAAAAAAAAGGGAGGGTTGCACACTTACTATGTGATAAGCACTAGGTTTGGAGCTAGGTATATACTGTGAATAAGGTAAATGAACATTCTGCTCTTGTTCAGATTAAATTCCAGTATAGGGAAAAAGAATTAACAAGTGCCCATATCTATAATTATTGTGTGATTATAGTTATTACATATTATCTAATTATCACATGATTATTAATTCTATGATTGCTATAGATTTTGATGGGCAGTGGGCAGAAAATGAAGAGGAAGCTGAATTAGTAATTGGGGAAGGTTTCTGCAAACAGCATGCAAGAAAGGTGTCACCTCCATGGAGGTAACATTTGAATTTCAACCTCAAGGACATGTGCTATAACCACATTCTTTCATTTTATCCATGTTGATGAGGAGAGCTTGCTTATTTTTGGAAATGCTTGCACATTCCCAGCATATTGGAATACTTCAATATCAGCACACTTTCCTCCTCCCTAAACATCTACTCCAATGTCAATATTTGGTGTTTTAGTATCAATGAGTAGTGATGATCTATGGGTCAGTCTTCCTCAGTCTTAGTAGAGTCCAATTTCCTGAGAGGTGATGGGGTCTACTGTTCAATTCAGATCCTTATCTTAAATCACCTTCATTCAGTGGCAGACATCTGTGGTCCCTGCCTGTTTTAGCATCTTGTGATGACAGCATCATCATATTCCTTTGAAGGACCATCCTTCCTTGATTCTCAAGCCATGTAAAGTTGGTGATGTTGATGCTACCTCCTTGCTCCATGAGTGGTCATGGGGGCCTATCCCATCCATTGGAAATACCTCATTCTGCTGGTCACCGTGACTGTGCCAGGAATGGCGATGTGATCCAATATGAGTTAATCAAAGTCACTGAGCATCAGATCTGACACTACTGTCAGGAAAAAGATGAGCTCTTTATTTTTTTAAGATTTTATTTATTTGACAGAGAGAAATACAGCTAGGGAGGGAACACAAGCAGGGGGATGAGAGAGGGAGAAGCAGGTTTCCCGCCGAGCAGGAAGCCCAATGCAATCCCAGTACCCTGGGATCATGACCTGAGCCAAGGCAGACCCTTAAGGACTGAGCCACCCAGGAGACCCGAGATGAGCTCGTTTTACATTGGGATTGCTCAGGTGGTAGAATGTAAGTCTGGAAGTGTCAGGGGTCACCAGATAAAGAAGAAAGCTAGTAGAGATAAGCAGAACCTGGAGAGAAGGTGATAAAGGGAACACTCATAACATCATTTGAGCCCTGGATCCATTCTGGCATAAAGTCAGATCCGTCTCCTGGACTTTTCAGTTATGCCAACTAAAAATTATCTCTTTTAACAAGTTAGTTTGAATTGAGTTGCTGTCATTACTTTCAACCAAAAGAATACAATCTGAAAAAAACATACTGGTATCTCCTATCTGTGTCTGTGAGGTCCATTCATCGGAGGGGAGACCCACTGGTTTCCAGAGGCACAAGGGGAAGCAGTTCTCAGCAACAGTACCCAGAGTCCAGCAGTAGGCTTCCTGGAACAGGATGTCTATACCCAATTGCCAACAGCATCATACAATGATCTTTGGTGCTGTCCATGGTACCATGCACATCCAGCCTTCACCCTTCGACGAGCCACAGTGGTCTCTAAATTCCAGCTTAGAACTTACAATGGACTTTACAGCAACATGCTTCACCTAACCATGCCAGATCTACATGTGATTTCATTAACAGAGGCCCATGATAGTCCCCCTCAGTTTGACCACATGCCCCCAAACAGGAAGGGGCAACTAGGAAGGTGGTAACAACTTCCAATTTCATGTGTTACAGAAAAAGAGCTTCAGGGGGCACCTGGGTCGCTCAGTTGGTTAAGCATCTGACTCATGATTCTGGGTCAGGTTAATGGTCTCAGGGTCACGAGATCGAGCCTCATGTTGGGCTCTGTGCTCAGCATGGAGTCTGCTTCAGAGTCTCTCTTCCCCTCTCCCTCTGCACCTCCCCTCACTCAGTCACTCACTCACTAAATCAATCAATCAATAAATCAATCAATCAAATCTTAAAAACAAAAAAAGGAGCTTCAGGTGCCAAGGTCCAGTCGGTTATGCAGCTGGGGGACGACCCAGTCATATTCCTTGCCACATATGATTTTTGATAGTCTACTACTCTTTTTGGTACAGTGTAACAATCCTGCAATTGTTTTCATTTTCAGAAATCCATCAAGGGCAACCATCACACATTCTAGGGATGGTGATCCATAAACTAGACATGAGGGGCACCTGGGTGGCTCAGTTGGTTAAGCAACTGCCTTCGGCTCAGGTCATGATCCCAGAGACCCGGGATCGAGTCCCACATCGGGCTCCCTGCTCGGCGGGAAGCCTGCTTCTCCCTCTCTCACACCTCCTGCTTGTGTTCCCTTTCTGGCTGTGTTTCTCTCTGTCAAATAAATAAATAAAATCTTAAAAAAAAACCAAAAAACAAACTAGACATGAAATTTGGAAGGCTTTTTGTCTCCCCCGCAACCAACATCTCCAGGCACGGTCCTCAAAGAGGGCAAGTCTAACATAATTCTTCGTCCTCTTAACTTAAGAATTCTCCAGTTAACTAGAGCTCTAAATGAAAGAGTGAGCGAGGTGTAACATTTTTTTTTTGAGGTGTAACATTTTAAAAGACTTTAGCACATGAAGGTCATCTCAATGAAGTCATAAAACCACACATCTTCTGCCACGTAATTTTCTTTACTAGTTTTCATTTGATTACCAATTTCGAAAACTCTGTCTCAATCAAGGTTTTTGAGTGTGAGCAACAAAAATCAACTCTGACCACGTCAACCTGGAAAGGGATTGTTAGAAAGGTATTGGGAGTGCAAAGAATCGCCTAGGAGGCTGGAGAACCAGGTCTCGAGATGAGGCAGCCAGGAACAATGCTTAATTGCCATGCAGAGCTACGCCAGTGATGTGGTCACAGGTGCCCCCACTGGGTACAGACATCATGTTCCAGGAAGCCTACTGCTGGACTCTGGGTACTGTTCCTAAGAACTGCTTCCCCTTGTGCCTCTGGAAACCAGAGGGAGCTGATTACTATGGGCACTCTCGACTCTACAGTCTCTGCCTTTCTTGGTCACTACTTCTTTTTTTAAAAAATATTTTATTTATTTATTTGACAGAGAGAGAGATCACAAGTAGGCAGAGAGGCAAGCAGAGAGAGAGGAGGAAGCAGGCTCCCTGCCGAGCAGAGAGCCCAATGCAGGCCTCAATCCCAGGACCCTGAAATCATGACCTGAGCCGAAGGCAGAGGCTTTAACTCACTGAGCCACCCAGGCACCCTTGGTCACTACTTCTGATACATGGTGTTATATGAGTGTGACAAGTGTCAGAGGCTGGGTTGTGTGTGTGTCCTTGGTGCAGGGAGGTTGTGTGAGTATCTGTCATTTTCTATCTGTATAGCAGGAACAGACTTTGTTCCTGCACACGAATGAAAGGGATTCAGACGCTGAATGCCTTAAAAGAGTGATAAGTGTCTCTTAAAAAGTATGAAGAGTTGAGGAAGAATGGGAGAATTGTTAGTAGAGAGAGCTTTGAGGTAGGCAAAGTCTTAGCACTGAAATCTAATCTTTGTATTTTATGACGGGAATGGTGACGGTCCTGGATCCCAGACCCCAATCTACGACCTTACTCGTTTGGAAACCCAACCCTGAATCCCAACCCAATTGACAAGAAACTCTGTGTCCTCTCCCAGCCCTTCCCCCAGGACCGGGTTTTCTTCTAATAAACTTGCAGTCCCACATTTACTCTTCTCAGCAATCTTCAGTGGCCAGTTGTAGTCTAGCTGAGACCCATCCTGCCCCAGAGCTAGGTTCCAATGTCACCACCTAAGGTAAAAATCATGTAGAGTGGATGATGACCCACAATCCCTGTTCTTCAGTTAAGCCCCTGTTGAAGCTACTGGCTTGAACTAGGAGTCATGTCATATGGAAGATAATGTGTACCCCCAACACCAGAGTTCCATTTGGCGCAGGATGCCCCCACTTAGGGGGGTCAAAGAGAAACAGAATCAGAGGCTTCCCAGGTGCATCTCTTGCACACACAGTGATACGGGTTCACTGAGGGCACGCAAGGCCAGAATGAACGCGCAATTGACACTTTAAATTCTTCTTCACTGTCTTTGTTTCTTCACTGAGCTTGCCCACATGCTAGGTGAAACCACTCCTCCTCCTGACCTTCATCCCTCCGCTATCAGGAGTAATGAAGTAGAGAAGAGAGTCTACATCCCCAGGATGATTGTCTCTTCCCCCACTAGATTCATATCATCACTTCAAGGGGTTCAAAAGCAGCCCCTGGACTCTGAAGGCTTCTGGCAAGGTGCCCGCCCACCTTCCATCTCTCCATTCCCCCAGTGCCCACAGCCTCCCCACCATTATCTGCCTTGAGACCGCCACGGCTCATCATTTTATGCTTTTTGGCCCAACATCCTTCGGTCACAGCAAGACGTCAATCGCATGCCGTCCACAGGGTGACAGTCACCCCCATCACTACCTGGCACATGCCACCCCCACTCTTGCTCCACTTTTCTCCGTAGCGTTTACTGCTTCTTGGCAGACTGTATCTCTGGGACTTCCACATCCGTCTCCCACCATTACAGCTCAAGTCCTACAAAGGCAGGAGGTTTTGCCTGTTTTCTTCCCTGCTGCACCCGTACCGTCTAGAAGAGTGCCTTGGCACATGGTAGGCTTTATAAATGTCCATCAGCTAAATGAGTGGCATGGAATTTTATGGTTCTTCATGATCTTTTAGATAGAACTTCGCCCATGCCAAGTGCCCTTTGGAAGCCCCGGGCCCCTGCCAGCCTCTCTTGCATAACCAACCAGCCCAAGCCTGAACTGCCTCTGCCGCTTGCATCCATGTGGTGAGAGAAGGAGGCTCATACACCCTGGACTCACTGACAAGGAGCCGCCTTGGGCTCAGTAGTCTGCCTTGTGTGAAATATAAGACGGTATGACTCATACAGCTATCATCATACATTTGCTCCTCCAAAAGCGGGCAAATGCCAAGTCCTAAACTTGATCCTGTCTTTCAGGGCAGGCATTTTAGAGGTTCATTTCTAAATTGTAGTCCCACAGCAAAAAAAAAAAAAAAAAAAAATACCCCCCCCCCAAAAAAAACCCCATTTCATAGTAATAGGATCCATCATATCCTGCCAGCCAGGATTCTCTGCTTGCTCCCCAGATTTGGGGTCCCAAGGCAAGAGAAGGAAGTGCTGGGCCCCCACTGGTGAGCCCACCCTCCTTCAAGCAAACGGTCTCCTGTTTGAGGCTCTGAACCATCACCGGTGGCAGGGTCCATAGCAATCTTCCATCAACATCTAGAGCTGCCCAAACTCTGCCAGGGCAGTGGGCGATGCGAACACATGCCCAAGTCAGGACTGGAGGATTCCTCCCCCACCAGGGATTCTAATTTTAAAAGCAGTTAAAGAAAGAGGCAGGGAGGGGAGGAGCTGATGGAGCAGAGGGGATGGAAAGGGTTGTGGTGCTCACTTACCGGTAAATGATACCCTTGCTCTGTAGGAAGAACAGACCGATGGCAATTTCTGCAGCGTAAAATCTGAAATTAGGGGGAAAAAAAAGCAATGGAGAGATTCAAGGACACCGTGTGCCTGGCAAACCATCAAAATTCAGTACCATATTGAACAAGGTGTGGGAATTCACGTCCCACCATGGATGGTCAGCCACACATCTCATAACACGGTGCGTGGGGGTGTGGACGAGTGGATGGGGTTGAGAGAGCCACGGGGCTGCCTTCAGGACAAATTGGGGTGGGCAGAGAAGCTCAGCAGCTGCTCGCTGGGGAGGAGGCCATGGGGGAGGGCGGACTGGCTGAAGAATGAGTTTCAGTCCAAGTCAAGCTTCCGTATCTGAATACTACCAGCGAATCTGTTGAAGGTCTACCATCTACACACTATCATCACAGGTCAATATCTGATTCCATTCTAATAGCCATCCTGTGAAGTAGGTCCTACCAGTACCTCCCTCTTCCTTAAATGAGGAATTGAGGCTTAGTGAGAGAAAATGACTCAGCCAAGTCATATCGTTAAGGAATGGCCCAGCCTCTGCCCATGTAAGCCCTTAATAATCATTGCCCACATAATGAATTAATATTAGTAATCAATAACGCCCACAGCATCTGCCCGTGTAAGCTCTTCACGGAGGCCCAGAAGGAAAGAGATTTTGAGGGAAGCAGAAAGTCCCAGTTACACCACAGGGTTTGGAGGGGTTTTAGGGAACTCTGTTAAGTGTCCTGACCATTTGTTTTGTGCGATAATGGGATGAGGGTCTGTGGTCCCTTAGCTGTTAGAAGTCAGAGAAGAGCTGAGCCCATGGTCCCCTTAGAACGGTGGCAAGACCTAGGCGTGGCGCAAGGAGCTCTCTAGGCCCCAAAGCCTAACAGAATACGGTGCTCACCACCTCAGCAGGTGGGAGGGGAGAGGGCAAAGCTGGGCTGAACAGCAGTCAGCAAGCCTCTGGAGTGACCGGATGGGCCCTAGGTGAGTCCTGGGGGACTTTCTAGAGGGACAATGAGATCTCAGCCAACTGCTCAAGAGAGGTTATCTCTGCTAATTCTATGACTTGCTGTTCCTGTTCACCAGCAGGGGAAGAACATGATGAGATCCGTGTTCTCAAAAAACACTGACTGCCTTGGGGACTGACAGGGACAGAATGGACTCAGCAGGGGAAGCACATTTCCAAAAACCGGAACCAGTCTCCCCACCCAGGAGCCTCGGGGCACCGTCACAAAGCAACTTGATCTGTCATCCCCCGGAGGAAGGAGGGCATCCAAGAGAGTAAGAGGTGGAGGGCAAAACACAAGAGCAAAAATCCGGGTCAGAGTGTGGATGTGTCTCACACTCACTAGCTTTGTGATCTTGGGCAGGTTTCTACAAACTCTCTGGGCCTGGCACACAGTGAACTCTCAAGAAAGACTGGCGAATGAGTCAACGAAAGCTACCATGACATGCCCCACGGAACCCGTGGAGCCTTTCCTTTGGAGTCAGGGACAAAAATCCAAGATAAAGAAACAGCTCTGGTTTTCAAGCTTCAAGGTCTTCACTGGTGTCAAGGAAAGAAAGAAGTATCCCATCTCCAGCAGAATGCCTTTCTCCCTGGCTGTAGAGTTCTCACGAAGAAGCAGCCCAAGATGTGAAGAATCCCTATTCAACTAAAAACCCAACGTAACTGAGAGCCCACCCAAGTATCCCAAGGGAAAATCCGTACTTACACAGCATGAGGCTCCTTAAACCGGCCAACTTGCTGGATGTGGTACATGAGATCGCCCCCATTCACGTACTCCATCACAAAGTACAGGCGGTCCTAGGTGGAGGGAGCAAACCGACGTCAACATCTGTATTTCTCAGGTTTCACATGGAAAGCAGGGAATAGCTGGGATTTAGGATTAAAACCCCCAGGACTCTACGCCAGGTGCCCATCTGCCAGGCCCATTACTCCCCCAAGGGCAATATTTATGCCACTGGAAGTAGGCAACTGGGCACAGGCAGTACATGATTTCTTTTTAATTAATAACCATCAAGTTATATTTGTTTGTACTGGAAAAATGTAATTAGCACATTAATATTATGACTTCGTAGGTATTGTTGTTTGAGATAAAGCTAATTGTAATAAAGAATGGAAAATAAACACATAGATCATGTTACAGGTAATAGGTAGCTGTGGTCATCGGCCCCCATCAGGGCCCCCCCGTGAGCTGCACCTCCTGGTATTCATGTCCTGGCATGGTCTCTTCTCACAGGGAATAGGACTGACTTGTGTAACCAGTAGAATACAGTAAAAATGACAGGTGTGATTCCCACGACTAGGTCACAAAAGATACTGTGGCTTCCATTTTGTTCTCTCTTGGATCACTTGTTTGGGGAAAGCCAGCCGCCATGTCATGGGAACACTCAAGTGGCACCTCAGGAAGGTACATCTGGCAAAGAACCAAGGCCTCCTACCAACAGCCAACACCAACGCCCAGCCACGAGACCCTCCGGCCCCAGTCAAGCCTTCTGATGACTGCAGCCCAGATGACAGCCCAATGACAACTTTCAGGTGGGACCCCCAAACTAGAACCACCTGGGTTAGACATCCTGTTGAGTTCCTGACCCACAGAAACTGTGAGATAATAAATGTTTATCACGGCTTTAAGCCCTGAGGTTTGAGGTATAGTAGTAGCTATCTAACATAGTGACTATGGGGGAAAATGAATTATTAGAATTTGAGAAATAGTGGCCTCAGGGGGCATATCCAGAAGGAAAAGAATTTGGGCCAGAAAAAGAACCCTATACCCCGTTCAGGGAATTCTTTAAACGTGTCTTTCAAGGGACATGGGAACTCTCTCAGAGTCAGGGGCTGCGTTCTGCTCAGCTGTGTAGGCCCTGCTCCTGTCCCAGGACTAGCTCATAGGAGCTGCCCACAGAGCGGTGCCGAACAGACTCTATTTGGAATGCAGCTTTGCTTCCTGATAGCTGGATGGTTTGGAAAGGCTATTAGACATCTGGGTCTCTTCATGACATGGATATTAATAATAATAGTGATAATAGCAATAATAACTGAGCCACGGTGTTGTTGCTGGGATTCAGGGAGGCACATGAGTGTTATGGTCCTTGGGGGACACCTCCATGAGATGTGCCCCTTTTCCTTCCATCAAGGGGTGTTTGCTAAATGAAAAAATGACTTCAGCTCTCCTTAGAGACATCCACTTGGGTCCAGTCACCCCTTGATGCCACATGATCAACTTAATAAAAAAAAAATCAAAGAGCACAGAATGGAAATGATCAGCACGCCCTGCACAGAGCACCCCTAAGTGTTACGTTGTGACATGTGTGTTTTGGTTCTATTTATAGGTTGGTATGGCTGGACTGCAATGCAAGAAGAGGTTTGCTGCCCAAAGTCGCAAAGCTGTCGTGCGGGCCTGTGAGGCCGTGAGGCCAGGAGCCCAGAGAGAACACAGAGGACAGCCGAGGAGAGTTCTAACATGCTGCTGGCCCTCTCACAAATGTTCCATCCACTGTTAGCAGCGCACAGAACTTTCTTCTATGTAACAGTCCCAGAGGCATTTGTCCCACGTGTTCGAGTGTGTGGTAACAAGGATGAGACCTCGTATGAAATAAAGGTACCATCTTGTGAACACTTATCATGGGCCTGAGCCAACCACTTTATATATTTCGCCTCACTCATCTCTCTGAATAACCCATCAGGACAGTATTACCCTGCGCCCCCTTTTAAAGATGTGAAAGTGAAAGCCCAGAAGAGGACAACTTGCTGAGAGTCACTCTGCTGTTGGGTGGCACAGCCGGGATTTGAACCCCGGCAGGTCCATTTGAGGCTGCTCCTGGTAGAAGGTTCTGAGTTAGACACTGGATGGATGTGTGGGCATATCCCCCTCTAACCGCTTCCCGTCCGGTGCGGGGGAAGGGGTGCAGAGCTCCAGCCGCACAATAACACAGAAGCTGGGAGGTCACGGGCAAGAAGTACAGGTTAACTGATTATTTTTGAAAAGTCAATGGACTTCCCTAGACTGATACAACTCAACCCTTACAATGTCTTTAGAGAGGTCAAATTATCACTTCTGTTTTTCAGTATCCAAGGTCTAGGAGGACCCCCCCCCCCAAAAAAAGGTCACATCCAAGTCAGTGGCAGAGAGGAGACAGCCAGAACTGCCAACACCCAGCCCCTGGTTCTTTGGGGTTTTTTTGATAGAAAACAAGCCTTAAAAATAGCATCTGTCTTTGCTGCACGTTGAAGGGAACCAAAACACTTGCTTTTAAAAATTATTTTTAAAACTAGCAGATGGCATTGGCCACAGAGAGAAAAGTAAGTGAGGGAGAGATTTCACTTGCTTTCTTTCTGCTTGGAAGAACTCAGCGTGCCCCCCAAACTCATTAGTTAGAATCCCAACATCAGGGAGAGCTCCACTGTGGATAATACCACGTTTTGTGGTTTGTTTCTACCGCGAACCATATGTGGGGAAATCCTGAGATCCGTCATCTTTGAACTGTACTGAGTGTGGCTTCGACACATCGGTACTTTGCAAATTAAACCCTGTGGTTGGCATCCTGCTCGCCTTCTGTTTTCCGAACGAACACTTAATGATGTCCCCTCTTACGCTAGGCCTTATCCCACCGCCAAAGATACCACTGTGAATAAATCCACGGTGCCTGATGTTTAGAACTCCCCGATGAGTGGGGAGACCGGGTAAGTTTCCAAACAGCAAAGTTTCCTAGAATGTGGTGGGAGAGAACTCCAGGTGGGCTATGGATGCATATGGCTTTAGTTCTTTTGTTTAGTGTTTAATGTGTATTTGGAACACCATAACGAGCCCTGAAGCCCCCGATTTTATGGCTATGACTGCTGAGAGGGAGAGAGGAGCGTACGGGGTTACAAAGGAGAAGGGATCAAGGAAGGCAGAGGGTACCAGATTACAATACACTGCATAAGGCCATCACGTTTCAGACTTGGGTTTTCTCACACACTAGCTTCTAGATTTTACCGTCTGTCTGCTTCATCTACTAAAATTTACTTTATTTTAAAAATATTTCCATGAACTCACTTTTTCACTGGAACATACTATTTAAAAATTTTAGAACTTGATACTAAAGTCATAAATGGAAATTATCTCTGTGAAAAAATAAATGCATATCTGGAGTCTATCAACTCTATGCTATATTGTATGGAGCCTGACTTCACTACATCGATCCTTCAACCACCTTACATTTAAAATAAATGCATTTTGTCCACGGACCACCACGTTCATCTCCCACCTCAAAGTCAGGAACATCAAAATTTGAAAAATGCTGCAGGAGCAATCTAGAGCCAATCTTGAGCAAAGTGAATTTTATTTTAAGATTTTATTTGTTTCTCTGACAGATAAAGAACGCAAGCAGGAGGCACAGCAGGCAGGGGGAGAGGGAGAAGCAGGCTCCCCACTAAGCAAGGAGCCCGACTTAAGTAAGGCTCGACCCCAGGACCCTGGGATCACGTCCTGAGCTGAAAGCAGACACTTAACTGATTGAGCCACCCAGGCACCCCTGCTAAGTGAATTTTAGAACTTTCTTTGGGCATTTGATTTTACAAGTCACGCATTAGGTGTTAAAGGGATAAAAATGGTGAATAAGATGAAGAAGACCTTGCCCTCAGAGAATTTAGAGTCTCTGTGAAAACAAATATGCAACTAACTTGAGCCATAATCTAAAATAAAATGTGATAAGAAAAATTGCGTGACAGGCACAAAGAGGGAGCTCTGGGGGCGTCAGCTAACTAAATAGCCCTCACCCACTGCCTCCAATTCTTACATAATTATTCCCGTATGTACTGCCCTCAAGCTTAATTTTGCTCCCCACTCTTATTTTTTTATTTATTATTATTACTATTACTATTATTTTAGTAATCTCTACACCCATCATGGGGGCTTGAACTTACAACCCCAAGATCAAGAGTGCTGTGCTCTTCTGACTGAGCCAGCCAGGCACCCCCACGTTCCCTGCTCTTCGGATAAAATTATTTCGAGGCCTCAAAAGATCTTTTTGCTGTTCACATGCAGTAGTTTTCAATTAGGACCTATTTGCTGTACCCTACTATGTGCAAAGTAGAAAGTATGTATCGAGTAGCAAGAATCTCCTACTTCTTCAATTTCCCAAAGAGCACATGTCACAGCTCAAAGCTTCAACCCTCATCTTCCTGGGCTGATGAAAATCTTGACTTATACTTCCATCCTCCTTCTTTCTCCTGCGCTCCCGTCAGCTCCAGCTGGCTACAGGACTTCTCTACGTGGGTGTCCCACTGTCAACTCCAATTAAAAGCTCAGAAAGGCAAGCTCACCATCTTTCTCTTCAACCTAGCCAGTCTGCTCAACTTCCAAAGTGTTTTTCCCAAATTGTCACTGTTATTGGTGTTATTCTTCGTTATCTGCTGCCCTTGTCCCCTCGGCATGAAATGACTTCATCAGTTTTAAATCTCCTTTCCCCACGATCTCCCGTATTCGATCAGTAATGCGTCTGTCCCACCGCATCATGCAAAAATGGTTGGACAGGATGTCTCACATCTGGAGCTCGAGTGTCAGGGTTGTTTGATTTAAAACACTGACCACAAGGCATGTACCGGATTTATCTGGGGGGCCCGGAGGAGGGCAAGACAATTCAAAGAAATCATCATTCTTTCTCCAAGACAGCTGAAAATGGGATGTGACAGGACGGCCATGTGACTGCGGAGCGGGGTGGTGGGGGAAGGGGGAGGGACACCTGCCACTTTTAATAAGATACCACAGACAGAGAAGATCAACAATGGGGGCAACTCTAACCACACGCCCCCACACTTTCAAGGGAGTGTCAGTAAGCATTTACCTATTGGGTGATCTTTAATGATTTTCTAAGCTGGCCAACGAATTAATCCTGTCTGTAAACTGCTGCTCTGGAAAAGCAGCCTGGTTGGTGGCTGGGAGCCCTAGCTGTGAGCCCTCGCTGGGAGCCCTAGCTGTGGGCCCTCGCTGGGAGCCCTAGCTGTGAGCCCTCGCTGGGAGCCCTGGCTGTGAGCCCTCGCTGGGAGCCCTGGCTGGGGGCCCTCGCTGGGAGCCCTGGCTGGAGGCCCTCGCTGGGGGCCCTCCCTGGGAGCCCTGGCTGGGGGCCTTCGCTGGGGGGCCTAGCTGTAGCAAGCGCCAGTCTCGGGTTCAATCCCCAGCACCCGCTTACCCACTCTGAGACCTTCCAACAGATTCCAAACCTTCCCTGCTCTTTCGAAAGGGGTAAGAATAGCTTCTCCCTCAGATGATTTTGCCACACATCTCTATACAAACTCGCAGAGCCTCCCTCAAGTCAGCATGTGGTCAAGGACACGCATCACACACAACTTTTCTTGCCTGCGTTTTCTATCGTCCTAAGAATGACCATCAGAATCAAGCAATGAATGCTCCTCTAATTTTTTTCAGCTCTCCAAGCCCTGCCCTTCCACATGTTGAGCAAACTTTTCAAGGGCTTAGGATCATGTCTCCTCTTCCTTGGATTTCTACAGACCTCTGATTGCTAACACTGTTAAGCAGGCAGAGAGAGGCAGGCTGTGTCTCTTCCTCCCACGCCTACTTTATAGGCCTGGCTTGCACTCCTGAGTCCTTTCCGGAACTCGGGATCCTCCGATGCCTCCGCTGCCTCAAGCCTGGATCCCCAAGCAGCTCTCGCTGGCTTCCCCTCCTTGCAGGCCCTCAGTACCATGCCTGCATCACCAGCAGCGGGCTACGTCCGGCCTGAACATGGGTAGTTGCCTTGCACTCATGATGGTGTCTCCCACCTGACGCGAGCGCCACCATCCCTCCCTTGTCTATACAGAGCTTCCCAAATTTCCAGCTGAGTTAGTAGGAGCCAGCTCCCAGTGGACTGGGCCAGGAACGTCTGACCAAGGCTGAACCGATCGGTTCCTCTTCTCGAGGGGTATGAATTAGTACTCAGGAAGCTGGGCAGCTAGGCAACCGGCAAGGGGCCAGGGAAGCTCCGTGATCAGGGAGAGACAAGGAAAACAAGAAGAAAGAAACAAGAGATCTATTCTAGAAAGTCTTGGAGTTCTAGTTCTTCATGAGGCTCAGGTACATCTTTGCCTTTGGGTTGTTTCCTTCCAATAAAATTCTTTTTTCCAACATGTGATAGTTTGAAGGAGGAGGAGGTTTCTCCATTTCTCGCAACCCAACCATTGCCGCCTGAGACTACCCCAGGGCTCCTCCAACCACGCCCATACATCAAACCACGTCCTTGGATACAGCTGCCAACCCTGAGCCAATCCCAAGTTGCCGGGACCCCTCGGACGCTCTGGGTGCTTGATGGACATGCCATCAGGGGCCAGCCCTACAAGCGGAATCATCCCCACCCACTCCCTGTCCCCCAGTGCATTCTGGGTTGACGCCTTCCCAGCATGCCTTGCAACTGAGTTCTTGCTGGACCACGACGACAGCAAATTTGGGGAGGAAGTAACTTCTGTCCTTCAATGACTCATAAAATCTAATTCTATTTAAAAAAAAAAGAAGTGCATATGTTCAATTGAAAAGAAAACATTTAAAATAGATGTTTTGCTAAGGAGACGTAACTGCTTGTGCCCACTGGCAGTTGGGAAATTGCATGAATGTGCCAGGCTGACAATTGTCCCTGGGAAACTGCAGAAGGACTGGAGGGAACATAATCCTTCTGTGCCTATGAGCCAGGCGCCCTTCAAACCCAGCTCTATTCGTGTAGGTAGCCTCCATTTATTGTTCATTCTGCACATGGTACATCTTTTTAAACCGCCCCCCCCCCATTATGCTCACTTTAAAGATGATGAAATCAATAGAGCTGTTAGGGGTCACACAGCCACCAACCACAGACCCAGATTTATCTAACTGAGGCACTCATGCTCATCCCTTTTTGCTTCTACAACAATTCGCCTAAACCCCAGCTCCTCTAACTAGCAATTTTTAAGATTCCCCTTCTTTCTGATGGATTTTACATCTCCTTAGGTATTAACTTTGGCCATCTTGTGGCACATTCAACACTTTTAAATTGTTTTATGATAGACATTTCTGAAGTCATATAAATTCAAAATGAAGGCAATTATCCACGGGCCCCTCCCTAAATCAATGTTTTCATTTGTCCACACCTCTTTCTGATTATTTTCCGTGTACATATTCAGTTATAACGCATTTAGAATTGTCTCTTAAATAAAATTTAATACCTTTCATTTTCCGTGAACGTTGCGCCATGCAAATTTGTCAGAGATTCTTTTCATCCCATTTTTTGAGAATGCTTCCGGTGGAACTTTGCTTTTCTAAATACGTTTTTTTGAAATGAAATTTGCATCATTCTAAGAATGACAAAGTTGTTTTGCATAGCGGTGGGTGTCTTTTTCCCTTTTATCTATTTTGACCACCTTCAGAATTTTTTTTAAAATTCTATTAAGGATCTTTCATCTTCAAAATTTGAAGTTGCTCACAAGGAAAACACATCAACTTTGCAGCACGTTAGACTAGATTTGTCATTTACTTTAAAAAAAAGTGGCTGATTCATAAAGGAATTCTGGGTCACAGAATGCAAAATGACAGTCCACTCGGGTTCCACTGGCCTCCTGTCTGCTCCTCAAACACGCTGAGCGTGTTCCCGCCTCCGGCCCTTACACTCACTCTTCCTCCTCCTGTCTAGAACACTTTGCCTCCAGATAGCCACATGCCTCGCCCCGCACTTGCTCTGGTCTCTGTGCAAATGTCATCCTTATCAGAAAGACCTCTCTTTTGTCCCCCGATCAAAAAGAGCCTCTCCCCCTCCCTATCCCTATAGCCCCATTAGTTCTTATGGTTTATTATCTGTCTCCCCCATCGGAATGTAAATTCTAAAGGAATAGGGACTTTATCCTTTTGTTCCCTGATGTATCCCTCACAAGGATGCAGCTGGGTCCTGACACGTTTATTTCAACAAATAAATATTTGCTGATGGAATCAATAAGCCTTTAGCAGCCTCGGTCTCCTGGCGGAATGACCTGACTTTTTGGGGATGCTGGCTTGGGAGAGGCTGCCTATTCCGGCCCAGCCTTCCTCGTCCTCTGCAGCCCTTTCCAATCACTGCCAGATCCTTGTGGGGTAAGAAAGAACACCTTCAAGGGGCATTAGAAAACCCGCCACTGGGACGCCTGGGTGGCCCAGTTGGTTAAGCGACTGCCTTCGGGTCTCCGGGATCGAGTCCCACATCAGGCTCCCTGCTCAGCAGGAAGCCTGCTTCTCCCTCTCTCACTCCCCCTGCTTGTGTCCCCTCTCTGGGTGTGTTTCTCTCTGTCAAATAAATAAAATCTTAAAAAAAACAAAAGAGAGATGACAGCTAATCCCTTCCGTTGCAAGGAGGCAAGACGAGAAACGAAACAAATTTTCCCAAGTCCACCCATGGGACATGGTTGGATGGAGAGTCAATTCTGCGCCCGAGGAGGCCCCCGGGCCTTCACTGAGCAGGTGAGAGGTGAGCCGGGGGGTCAGGCCTCAGCACCCCCCCGGAGCCCACACACAGGCTGGCTGCTGGTGGCCCTGCCCAGGGTGTCAGACGGACTAGAAGTCCAGCGAGTCACACTCAGCACATTCAGAAGACCTCACACTGCGGCGGTTAAGTGAGAGCTCGGGGAGCCAGGCTGCCGGGTTTGAATCTTGACCCTGAAATGTACTCGCTGTGTGGCCTCCGTCCACTCATCCTAGAAGCTGATGACAGGACCCACCCAAAGGTTGTCATGCTGCTTAAGAGTGCACCCCTGTGCCTCACGTGTTGTAGGCATTACTGTGTCTTTGAAGTACATTTAATTTCTGTAAAATCAAAATACTGGCGCGCGGAAAAGCTATCTGCAGTTGTGTGAAGGGGAGATGGGAGGGGCACGTGCTCAGGCCCCAGTGGCCTCTGACTCTGGTGGCAGGCCAGCGAGGGCATCTCCTCAAGCCAAGCACACCTGTGACATTTAAAGTTACATTTCCCAGGGATGCCTGGGTGGCTCAGTCGTTAAGCTTCTGCCTTCAGCTCAGGTCATGATCCCAGAGTCCCAGGATCGAGCCCTACATCGGGCTACCTGCTCAGTGGGAAGCCTGCTTTTCCCTCTCTCTCATTCCCCCTGCTTGTGTCCCCTCACTAGCTGTGATTTCTCTCTGTTAAATCAATCAATCAATCAATCAATCAAATCTTAAAAAAAAAAAAAAAAAAGGACACTTCCCCCGCACAGCACAGCCCTTAGAGACGGGGTGGCGACGTCACCTGATTGCACCAGCAAGACAGCGACCCGTCCCATCCTTGACCTTGCTGGAGCAGGGGACCTGGCTTGGCCACCAGCACGGGGCTTCTGTCCACACACAGGACTCAAAGCCACCGAACTGTGTTCTCGGCTCTCAGACTCTCCTCCCTGACGTGTGGCGCCCCTCGGGGGGACCCTGGGCACCACACAATTCCCAGGGAAACCCCATCCCTAACTGTCAAATGCCAGAAAGCATACTGAACTACAAGTGAGGGAGGGAGGGCAAGATGAAAAGAATCACCGGAAATCCGCTCTATCGCTTTTAAAGCAGTAAATTGCTAAGAAAGGTATTTATTAATGAGCTGATATCAGTCACACATGACTAATACTCCCAATCTCAAAACAGTCAGTTGAAATGGAAAATGGTGCTCCAAGCTGGTCCAGCCTCTTGCTTGAGAACAAGACCTCTTCCTGATCTACTGATGTCAGTGAATTTGAAGAACTCCACTGGGAAGAAGAGAAGATGTGGGATGAAGGAGGCTAGAGGTTTGAGAATCTAGTTTGGTCCAGTCTCTGCTACCCCTTGAGAGCCGTAGTTCCTAATTCCCTAGAATTCCAGCTTTGGCATTCCCTTCACCACTTGTGCCAAGACCCCCGTAGGATGTGACCTGTGGCTTACTTCATATTTTTCTTTACCTTGACTCTCTTCTTTCAGATAATGATTTTATTTTAAAAGCAAATGTTCATTACCTTTGGAGCACAATCATGGACTGATGCGTGACAAACTGTCCAATAATGAGAAAGAATCAAACATTGATCCTATCTTTCCTATAAGAAGGGTGCCACCGGGACCAGGCAACTGAGGAGGGGCAGCCCGTCTTCCTAGCCATACTCCCACGAATTCACAGAAAAGAAATGGCATAAGAGGATATCAGCCATTAAGGTGCCGAGGCACCATATGACTTTCGGTGGTTGCCAATGTCACAGAAAGAGGGACCCAGCCATTACACACCTTTGAATGAAAGAACGCACCTTCTCCTCCCTTCTAACCATAGGGATCAGACCCGAATCTGGCCAAGTCTCTAGGTCTGGCTACCGGTTTGCAGGACAACACCGCGGACAGGGGAGGGGGGAGCCCGTGCAGGGGTCCCACGACTGTGCCATCAACCACATCCAGACCGAAAACGCTGCGGGTCAAATAGCCCACAATCTTTGGCAGATAAAGGGACGGATAAAAGGAAGGGATGGAGGGCAGAAATCACTGTATTAAAAGGCTTAGAAGACACAGCCAGTTTCTAAAAATGGGAAAGATTAAACTATCATATTAAGAGACTGATGAGACTCAAGTGATAAAACTGAAAAGAGATGCAAGGAAGTCAAGCTACCGTTGGCCAGGAGACCGAGGTGAGGGTGTGAAGAAGACCCCAGAGCGGCTGGACGAAGTTGTGCTTCTCAATCTGGCTGGTGGTTTGAGGAACTTAGAACATCTATTCTATGTGGTTTTCTGTATCTGCCTTATAATGCGTCAAAATGTAAAAATTCAGAGACTTTACCATGCTCTCCTAAATAGAAGAAATCTGTACAAAGAGAAAAAAATATATAAAAATAAAAGCAAACCAATGACCTAGAAATTGATGTTTGCCAAAGTTCAGAATCTGAAGCCTGGTACCCTGTGTTGAAAACGGAAGTGTTAAAAAGGACGGTACAGGTATGCTGACACCAAATGGGAACATTTCCCTCCAGGCACTCAGAATTAAAGTGGATTAAAAGGTGAACGCAATTCAAAACCTGTGCACCAGCCCAAGTCACCCTTCAGAGCCAGGTCCATTTTGCACGTGCCGTACTTTGGCAAACGTCTGAGCCTAGCTTGGAGTTGTGCCCGCAGTGGGGTGAAAGACGTTCCAGAAACCCCAGCCCCCAGCAGAGCCCAACACGAGGCCGATGGACCGAGTCCCTGCGGGGAATACTGTACACACTTGCTTAAAATGTGCCCTCCCCCGATGGCCTGCGCTAGAGAGACTATCTGGGGATGAGAACCCGACCCCACCAGGAAATCAAATCACCCAGAGTACAGATGCCTTAGGGGCGATGAGGGGACAATGTGGGGACCCACTTGCGTCTCCAGGTTCTACCATATCCCCTCCTGCACTGTTTTGTGACTATCCCATGTCTATTTCCTCTGCTCCAAGACCAGAAGCTTCTCAAAAACAGGACCTAGTTTGCTTGGCTCTATCCCCGAGCACTTGGTCGAAGCCAAGAAGAGTGCCGAGTGTCTGTGAGAGGAGTAACGTCCACTGAGTGTCCACCTGGCCAGCACTGCCTCAAAGGCTTCTTGTGTCGACTCTCATTTCCTCCTCAAAGCTACTCTGGCTGTAGCTTCTTGTAGCTCACCCATTTTACAGATGAGCAAACTGAGGCCAGAAGGCTTTTAGACTTTGCTGAAGGCCACCCAGTGGTTAAGTGACAGAGCGAGGATCCGAACCCAGGTCCTTCTGACCCCAAAATGTACCAAGAGACGTCTCAGAACAGGAAAGGAGCCAAGTTCCAGCTCTGCCCGTTTCACACAAGGCAGTTCTAAGCCTGATGTGTGGTCTGCACTGATAAAATCCACCCCAAAGCCATTTTTGGATCTTTCCAGGCCTGGGAGTGTGGAATCCAACTTAGCAGAGGACAGGGCTCAGTGATGTTGGAGAAGAGAGGAAGTCCCAAGCTTTAAATTATATGCAATATACAAAAGCATCCCATCTCACATAGGAGGTGGGCTCTAAAATTAGCATGCATAGTGAGAGCTGCACAGAATCGAAATAATCTTCAAGAATCCCTTAAAGCCTCTTTAAGTCACTGGGCCACTGGCCCTTAGAAGCCCCAAAGGCAAGAATGAACTCTGTACCTTTTTGCCCTGGGGGGTTGGCCAACCCCCTCCTTAGGTATGGAGGCCAGGGTCTCATTTCAACAGGGAAAAGGTAAGAGATTACTTAAAGGTATGGCCACTGCTCTCGCAGAGTTGGAATCACAGTTAATAGCAGAGAGTGCACAAACATCCCCTTCCCTTCCTGGGAGCCACAGCTCCCTGTGTCCCCCGCCTTGGGGATTGTCTGAAGGCTGAGTTCTCAGGCAACCCCTCCCTCAAGGAAGTCCACGCAACTGGCAGAATGCACGTGGCCTTCACCCACACGGTCTCGAGGGCTGACGGTAATCATCTAAGCACATGTATCCTGAGGCCCTTCCCGCTCGTTCCGCTCTACAAGCTCTGCTCTAATATCATGTATTGTGAGACCGAAAGTTCCCAGTCGCTGTCCCCAAGTCACCTCTGGCTGTCTGCGAAAGACCCTGCTCTGCTGGTTATTAAACCAATGGCCCGAGTTCCTCTATCATTGCAACAGCCCTTGCCTAGGGGAGAGCTTCTCAGTGGCCGCCTTGGAAACTCTCAGCAGCTCCCCAGGCACCCCATCTTCCTGTCTCTAGAGAGAAAGGGTCCAGATGTTGCTGTGGGGGTGGGTGCTGCTGGGAGGGCTTAGGAAGCCCCGGGAGGCCCTGGGGAACGGGATGGCAAGTTACCATGGTCTGGAAGCAGGAATGCAGCTGGGTCAGGAATGGCGGCTTCCCAGGCAGGGCCAGCACCCGCTTCTCCACCATCGTGCACTCTACGTCGTCATCCTGGATCACCACGTCCTTCTTCAGGATCTTCACGGCATAGAGCTCGTCCGTGCCTTTTCGTTCTGAGAGCATGACCTGGGAAAGAAAGGAAGCCTGTCAGGGTGGTTGGAAGGGCCCGGGGTGGGGTGAGTAGGACCCGTTCACTCAAATCCCCTCCAAGCTCTGCCCAGAGCCTTCTGTGGACACCAAGTCACAGGATGACGTTGTCCACACGCCTCATACTTTGAATGGCTGAACCCAATCAGCAGGCGGGATTCCAAGAGCAACACCCAAAGATGGATCCCCTGGGGGTACACACCAGTGCTCAGTCCCCAGGGCGAGAATATAAACCACCCAAGGGAAAGTATCTTTGTTTTGCTCACTGGTGTAACAGGGCCTGATACATATTAGATGTTCGATAAATAGTTGAAGGAGGGTGTGAGTGCATTCCTGATAACACTGAATGTGGAACACTTGTTCTCTTACTCAATTATTTAATATTCATGAAGAGCCTGCGAAGCACTGGGAATACGGCCATAAATAAGCAGGCATGTTCTCTGACCCTGCCATCTAGAGAAAGAAAGACTTCAGATATTAATTACAGGGATGATGAGTGTAATATTTTAATGTCCTCTCCCGCTGTCCTGGGGCTTCCTTCCAAGCAGCTGTGGTCCCCACCCCAGTATGTTAACTGGTGTGGCTCAGGACACATCATGCCATGCAACAGTGGCCAGTGGGTACTGTTCTCAAGAAGCCTCTTAGTAGAAGCACGGGGGCAGTACCACAGTGCATGAGACCTGCTCAGGCCTGGGGGGCTTCTGGGAAGGCTTCCTGGAGGAAGGAGCAACTAGACCAAAACAAGCATTGACTGCAGGCACTGTGTCAGGTATTTGGCAGGTGATTACCTCAATCACCACTACGTTGCTGAGCACTAATCAATGTGCCTGGCAAGCAGTGGTTTTCATTTGTTATTTCTCATTCCTTTGCATAAGAATCAAGAAGGTAGGTGCCATTAAGAAACCTATCTTACCAGTAAGCGAGGCTCACAGAGGGTGAGAAACCTATCACACAGCAAATTCATGTAGATACAGGGACAGGATTTGAACTCAGGTCTCCCTGAATCCAAGGTCTCTGCCTTTAAACGCTCTACTTGCCCAGAGCTCCAGAAGAATCCTCAAGGAGTTTAGATGGTCAAGCAAATAAAATGCTCCTACCTGACCCAGCGGGGGAACCAGAGAATGCAATAGAGCCCTACGGCCAGCGGGAGGGATATCTAGAAGGCTCTCTGAGGCAGGAGGACAGCTGGGCACTCTCCATTCAGCTCTTATCCTAATGGGAAGAGTCTGACTGCATGGAAGCTTCGAGGCTGAGCCCTCCAGCTCACACAGAGGCCCCACCTCCAGCTCACACAGAGGCCCCACCTCCTGAGAGGCTCTCACCATCTCATCATAGCCAGGGTGCCCATGGGTAACGCAGAGCCAGGAATTTAGAGCAGTTAGCAAGAAAAGTTCTGGTGCACACTTCCTCTACCAGAGGACAACTCTCGACTTCCCCCCCGCCAGCCCCACCATGAAAGAAGGGTTGCCAAGCTGAGCGATTCCTACCTGCTGGGCATTTGCTCAGTACCCATGCAGACCCACGGGGCAAAGTGGGGCTCAACGTGCTAGGCTGCACGTCCTCGGTGTGTTTCCCATCTCCCCTATTCTCTTGCTGGCCCCTGAGGGTCATTTCCCTTGGCCCAGCCCTCACCAAGGCAAAAACATGACTCCAGGAGGTCCGTAGTCTAAGGTGTAAAGAGTCAGGTGGAGACAGGGGTTTTCTGTTCCCAGATTCCAGAGAAGGCTGGGCACGGGACAAGTGCAGGAAGGAGGGAGGGACGTGCCTTGGACAGAAGACGCTGGGGGAGAGGGGCTGAAGGTGGAAAGGAGAGCCTTCCACTGAGGGGTCCCCCGACCCAAGTACAGTAGGAGGGGCTCAGGGCTGAACAGGCTTTGAGTGTGGACAGCCCCACTGACATCAGTCACACATCACCCCCACATCACCATCAGTCAAGGCATCATCTAACGAACAATCCTACATATTTGTAAACATCCCCTCCCAGATTGCCCAAGACACAGGGGAGGGGCCCTGGACCCCTCCCGAGGGCCAATGGGGTCACGATGGGACATCTCAGCCTTCCGCCTAGAGGAGAAGCAGGACAGATGGTTGAGAATTCCCCAAGCACCAGGGGCATGGCGGGCATCCTATAGCTATTTCAACTATCCTCACTTTACAGATAAACAAACTGAGGCTCAGAGACATTAACCTGCTCAAGCTAATAATTGCTCTAAAAATGCAGCTCTGCCCCATGCTATTTCAGTCCTTCGGGGTCTCCCACAAGCCACACGACTCCATGACTACATTTTCTTTCTTTTCCTTTGAATCTTCTATCCCTACCCTCTGCAGTGTCCTTCTATACTCTTTCACAAATCAAAGATTCAGCTCTGATGTCACTTTCTTCTCTAACCCTCAGCGATGCACCTAGGCCAAATGGGTCCCTCCCTGCTCTGGGCACCAGGACTATTTTGCACAAGTTTCCCAAACTTCAACCAGTCATTCATGTGCCTTTTTTTTTTTTAAAAAAAACATCTTCTCCTATCACCTAAACTGGTATTTGCTTAGCATTTTAAAAACCTAGTCACATTTTTACTGAACTAAATTTATCTGAGAAAGGAAACTTTGGATCACCACTATTAATGGCAAGCCAGTATCACTAGCCATAAATGGAAGATCAGCATAAAAATAAATAAAAGCAAAGCAGTGCTAGGAAATTCTAGCTAGCTATTGCTAGCTGCTGAAGGTTCCAAGCCGGCCCCTGCGTGTTCTCCTCGTTACAGGAAAAGACGGTGTTAGCGATGTTAGAGAACTATTAATAGCATACTTGTCATACGATGAGATTTTCTTGTTCAATTAATTAGAAAGAATGATAGAAAACATAAACAGCAAATAACCTTATCATGATGTGATTTACTTTTATTTACTATCACATCTACATACCACCTACAAACAATCTCAAGTATGAAACTAAAATAGTCTTGCAAATCACCTATGCAATGTGCTTCGCACCTTAGGAAATACTGTGGCATTTGCAGATATCCTTAAGTCAATCAGCAGGGATGTGTAGAGTTTGGTGCCTTGCCCTGTCCTAAGAACCCGGGTAGAAGAAAGAACGAACCAATACCAGGTAGCACCTTTGACATCATGGGAGTGGTATGCAACTAAGCCAAGGTCAGGAAATTCCCTTATTGGCTGCAGGAGAGTAGAAATGACGCACATAGAACACTGGGTGACAATTTACATAGAGAACTGAGTCAGTTCTAGAGCAGGGGTCAGGAAGCTTTTCCCGTGAAGGGTCACACAGAAAATACTGCAGGCTTTTCAGGGTAGTGTCTGTATCAGTTACACAACTCTGCCATTGTAGTGGGAAAACAGCCACTGACAACACACAAATGAATGAGTATGGCTGTGTTCTAATACGATTTTTTTTTTGTAGGGGTGCCTGCATGGCTCAGTCGGTTGAGTGTCTGCCTCTGGATTTGGGCTCAGGTCACGATCTCCAGGTGGTGAGATCGAGGTCTTCATTGGGCTCTGCACTGGGCACAGTACCTGCTTGAGACTTTTTCTCCCTCTGCACCTCCCCATTCTCTCTTTAAAAAAAAAACAAAAAACTTAAAAAAAAATAAAACTAGGTGATGGCTAAATGTCCACTGACAAATGAATGAATTTAAAAAATGGTGTGTGTATCTGTGTGTGTGTGTGTGTGTGTGCGCACACAGTGGAATGACACTCAGCCATAGAAAAAGAAGATCTTGCCATAGGTGACAACATGGGTGGATCTAGAAGGTATTGTGCTAAGTGAAATACATCAAAGAAAGACAAATACCACATGTTTTCATTTATACGAGGAATCTAAAAACCAAAACAAACAAAGCAGAAATAGACCCATAATTACAGAGAACAAACTGGTAGTTGCCAGAGGGGAGGGGGTACCGGGATAGATGAAATGGGATAAATGAAATAAATGAAGGGGATTAAGAGATACAAGCTTCCAGCCACAAAATAAATAAGTCATGGGGATGAAAAGTGCAACACAAAGAATATAGTCAACAATATTGTAATAATGTTGTGTGCTGATGGATGGTAACATTGTGGTGAGCAGAGCATAATGTATATAATTGTCAAATCTCTATGTTGTACACCTGAAACTAACAGAATATTGTGTGTCATCTATACCTCAGTAGGAATGAATGAATGAACGAATGAATGAACAAATGAGTGAATGGCAATGGGCCAGGCACCAGTTGTTTGCTAGAACATGTTTCAAGACACATTAGGAAAAATAAAAGTTCCTACATAATCAGTGACAGGAGTTTAATTCGGAAGCGAATCCTAGCACACCTTTCAATTCTTCCAGCTCTTTATGAGAAGAAACTTCTGATTGGGCAATGGGCCATTGGTCACAGCTGATTGGATCAGAGATAGTTCCTGATCTAAGCTGCGGCAGATTCTCTCTCCAAAAAATTTGCAATAGGATACTGGGCCCAGTCCGCCCTGTGCCCCTGAAGAGAGAAACACATAGATTCCCCTACAGTGGTGCTTTTCTACCACGTGCAGGTAAAGAAGAACCTGAGGTTGGGGGGAATGAGCAGAAGCCCTGCCTTCCAGTGCGGGTCCCAATCTTTCATGAGGCTTGGGTGTTTCCCACTGAAAACTTCCATCTCCCTCCAATAAAGTAGTCATTTTTACTGGTATTAGTTTGAACAGATTTCTGTTACTGAGGGATTCTGGAAGATAAAATTACTCTTTGCCTGGCTCAAATTCTTAATAAAAATTAAAATGTCACGTAGCCCAAGAGCAGCAGCAGATCAGTCCATAACCGAAAACAAGGCAGGTTCCATTCTCTATAAAGGACGGTGCCTCTTGCTTCTCTTGGGTCCCTTGGGGGTACTTGCTGATGCTACAGCTCCCAAGCACCAGAAGCTCCAGGCCATGGCCTGGAACTCTGCATTTTAACAAGCATTTCAGGCACCTGGGTGGCTCAGTGGGTTAAGCCTCTATCTTCGGCTCAGGCCATGATCTCAGGGTTCTGGGATCGAAGCCTGCATCGAGCTCTCTGCTCAGCAGGGAGCCTGTTTCCTCTGCTCTCTCTGCCTGCCTGTCTGCTATTTGTGATATCTCTCTCTGTCAAATAAATAAATAAAATCTTTAAAAACAAAACAAAACAAAACCAAAAAACCAGCATCTCTCCTCCCCGTGATTCTCATCACCGAATTTGTTGATCTGTGGAACACTGAGATACTATCAAAATCGATTCATTGAATAAGGAGTTTAGGAGGTATCCACAGGTCAAAGAGACTGTTGTATCTTGATTTTCCTAACACCTTCTCAATTGTCATTAATGGGGTTAAGAAGGAAACTTCTCTTTGTTCCATGATATTCTCATCAAACTCTCTGGCCCCTCTCGGAGGCCTTTTTGAGAGCTTCTTTCCTCTTGTCATGAAGGATGTGATATTCTGCAGTGCTTACGAAGATTTGATATTCCACAGTCAAGAGGCAGAGTCTATGCCCTCTCCCTTGAACCTGGGCAGTTCTCTGCGACTGCCTCAATGAACAGAATATAGTGAAAGTGGCCCCCTGTGACTTCTAAGGCTGTAGCTTCTCAGTTTCTCTTGGGACACCCGCCTTTGGAGCCCTGGATCCTCCATGCTGGGGAGGCCAAAGAATGTGACCTCAAGGAGAAGTCCTGGGGGTGTTACTGTCAACTTGTGCATTTTGGGATGATTTTTCACGCAGCAGTGAGTGACTGAACAGATTCTTCTAAGTTCATATCTTCATGAACATAACCCAGCGTGGCCAGTGTGGCCTATTACCTTGGCTTGTTTAATCCTTGGGTTTGGTTGTGCACAGTCTTTTCAATTTCTTTTTTTAAGTCTTCAATTAAGACAAGCAACAGAGATGGGATTCATTCTGCCTTCCAAATGTGTCATCTTTTCCAGACTTATCCAGGCCTTGGAACGAGGGCCAATTCACCCATTCATTCAGTAAACATCTCATGTCTAGGATGTGCCAGGCACTGAGATGAGCACTGGGGATGTGGAGTGACAGGCTGTTGAAGCTCGCCCTCCTGCACAACTAATGACCCGGTTCAGTTACGATTCAGCGCCAGCAGAAGTGCATGGCGCTCGGTGAGTGTTTGAGTGGAGGACCTCACCTGATCTCGTGGGTCACGAAAGACGTTCTGGGGAAGTGAGAGCTAAGCGCAGGTCTGAAAGGCCAGCAGAACTAGCAAGGTCTATTCCAGGCAGAGGCGAGAGAACTGCGCTCCCTTACGATCAAACTATCTGGACTCACAAACCTGGGCCTGGAATTACTGTAGGAAGTGAGAACTCAAGCTCTAGAACTCAGATTCTGAATTCCAGTTCCCACCTGTCTGAGACGCAGCAGACGATGGTCTCTAGCAGAACTGGAGAGCTCCACTGGCACCAAGCCGGGAGACTGGACAGGCCAGAGGTGGCGTTCAGAGGCAGTGGCACAGAGGTTGGGACGCAACGACAAACAAAGGTGATGCTGGAGGGAGGGTCAGCCTGGGAAGGGGCTGGGTCGTTTGCGGTTGGTCATAATAACCACTCCCATTTCTTGTTCACGCTGCATGGGATTTCATTTAATCCCACACGAATGTGCAGTGGGAACTTCTACTGCCCCACCTTGCAGAGTAGGAAGCCAGGGCTTAGAGAGCACGGTGAGTTGTCCAAAGTCCAGGAAGTGAAACTTCCAATGTCACCCATCTCCAAAGCCCTTGCTTTTCACCATATTCTATCTGATTCTCTGGCCCTCAAGTTCCCAGTGCTCTGCTACAGTAATCTTTTTTTTTTTTTTTTTTTGAGAGAGAGAAATGGAGAGAATCTTAAGCAAAGGACTCCATCTCACAATCTCAAGATCATGACATGAGCTGAAATCAAGAGTCAGACCCTTAACTGACTGAGCTACCCAGGGGCCCGGCTATGGGAAATCATTTAAATCATTTATTTATTTAAATTATTTATTAAATTATTATTGCTGGAGTGTTTCAAATTTGGCTCCAGATCTCTGCCCTGTTCCTTGCTTTCCTACCCACCCCACCTGCTGAGAGGCTTGGGACCTTGCAGGCTGCTCTGTGACCACAGACAGACGGGTCATTTCCTTTTTCCGTTTCTTTTTTTTTTTTTTTTTTTAAAGATTTTATTTATTTGACAGCGAGAAACACAGCGAGAGAGGGAACACAAGCAGGGGGAGTGAGAGAGGGAGAAGCAGGCTTCCCGCGGAGCAGGGAGCCCGATGTGGGACTCGATCCCGGGTCTCCGGGATCATGACCCGAGCCGAAGGCAGTTGCTTAACCAACTGAGCCACCCAGGCGTCCCGCTTTTTTCCGTTTCTTATACTACCACTTACAAACCATCTGCCCGAGTTGGTGCCACAGTCCCAGCTCCTCCATCCACAAGTTCTTCTGGGGACTCTATGCCAGGCACAGTGCTAGGCATGGGTGACACGGCCCCAAACGGGATGGGCACAGCCCTGCTCTCAAGCATGAAGCGGCTCAGGGAGAAGCTTGCTCTTCCTGTGCGCTGGCATGGGGGGAGGAAAATGTTCTAATGAGACAGTCATTGCCATGGCCACGGGGACGGCCACATTCTAAAACATCCCTTTAAGTGCCAGGGCGCTTTTGCTTGTCATTAATCGTCTCATGAAGTTTCTGGAGTTTCCCCTTCCGTTAATACCAACACAGAGGGCATGGGCTGTTGGTTCAGCTGTCCCTCTGTCTCCAGGGTGAGGATTCCAAACAGACTGAAAGGCTGTGTTGAAATGACGCTCTTATCAAACTCCGAGCCACATCTGTTGCCCATGAATCTTCTGGGAGAGATGTGATAAATAACAACACTCCAGTGGCGGCACAGAAAATGTGGGAAAGTAGCCCAGGGACTGCTGGCTGCAAAGTTTGTTGTGCTGAACTTTCTTGGTGAATCCAAATGGCAGAACGTGCCCGGAGTCTTGGCCTTTGGCCACGGGATGGTGTCGCAGAATGTTTAGGGCACAGGGTTTCGCGTCAGAGGACCTGGGAGCTGTCCCAGTGCTTCCTCCCCCCTCCCCCATGCTAGCCGCAGGACCTTGGGGGAAGTCACTTAACTCTTCCTCTTCTGCTAACAGGACAACGACGAGACTTCCATTTTGGTGGTAGTGGTGGACCTTGGGGGGTAAAGAGCAACGTGCACACCTTCTTTGCTCGGCATCACGCTAGGCAAAGGTGGGATGCTAATCCCTGGCGGTCGTCCACGTTTTTTTGGGCTGCTCTAACAAAGAATCGGGAACTGGGAGGCTTAGCACCATGGGATTTTATTGTCTCTGAGTTCTGGAGGCCAGAAGTCCAACGTCAAGGTGTTGGCAGGGATGCTTCCTTCTAGAGGCTTCTGTCTAGGTTATCATGGAGAATCTGCTCCATGCTTCTCTCCTAGCTTCTAGTGGTTGCCAGTAATCCTTGGCTTACAGACGTGTCACCCCAATCTCTATATGTTTTCATGTGGCATTCCTTCGCAGGTCCCTATGTCCCTGTCCAGATTGACTCTTCTCTTAAGGACACCAGCCACAGCATTAAGGCCCATCTTACTGAACTTGATGACATCTGCAAAGCCCCTCTGCCCAAATACAGTCACCTTCATATAGATCGTAGTTGGGCCTTGAACGTATGTCTTGGGGGAAGACAATCTTATCCACTACAGTGGCTGTCATCAATGTCACCTTTTCTGAGAATGACTGGGGCGGGGGTGGGGGGAGAGGGGGTCCTCTTGAGAGTCCCCAGAAGAACTTGTGGATGGAGAGACTGCTTACGACCCGTGTCCAGTTCTCAACTGGCTAAGGAGATGTGCCCTGCGGGACTGTGGGACTGAATGCTTACCAATATGAGAGGGTAGCCACAGTCAGGGACTAAAGACCCCATTCCCCATTCCCCAGCTTCGATGGACACCTGCCAGAAGTCTAAAGCCACACGGGTCTCTCTTAACCCCTCTCGGTCACACCCCTTGTTCAATGTAGCAACAAGTTCTGTCAGCTCTTGTGCAAAATACAGAGGCCTTATCCAACCTCCTTCCTGAGCTAAGCCACCACGATCCAGGGCCTGTTGCCTACAGTGGTCTCTTAATTATTTCTTGCCTCCCTCCTGCTTGTTCCCCACCAACACGTGCACTCTGCCCCATGTCCCCCCAACAAAGCTTTAAAACTCAAGTGGGTCCCTGTTCACTCTACCTTCCTAGGATCTTCTATTCTTCCCACTGCACGTAGGACTCTTCCCCCAGATACGCTCCAGTTTGCTCCCTCATCTCCTTGCAGAGGTCCCCCCTGACCACCTCCTCTAACGTTACAGCCCCATCTTCCTCTTGGTTTTCCTTCATAACACTCACCACACCTGACATGATAGCAATCTTTTTATTTTCCCCTCTCCCTAGATGTAAGTTCTAGAGGAGCAGGTCTTTTGTTTGACTTATTCACTGGTGTATCTCCAACATCAAGCAGTAGGCACTTAAGGAATATTCATTGGATCAATGAATGAAAAGTCTGTGCAAGGGGGGTGTGGAGGGAAGTAGTTTAT
>PITA01004959.1:0-22161 GCA_004023965.1 Spilogale gracilis | reverse complement strand
ATTCAACTTTATGTAACATAAACATCTGGATTTTACGGTACGTAAATTATACTTAAATAAAGGTGGTTAAAAATGATTACACACCATATAGTGTGTGTGTGTGTGTATTTCTCTCTTCCTCTCTCCTCTTTCTCCCTCCCTCCCTCAGCTTCCTGGAGGCCAAAGGAACCAGAGACACATGAAACATAACAAAAGCTCATATTTCCTTTAAGGAAAAACCATTTTTTGAAGAGAAAAATAACCTTCTCCTAGAACTTAGGTCTCAAAGGAATGTCTCGCATGGATCTTCAACATGTAGTGCTACAGTGGATGGTCCTAACCACACCCCTACTGCGGGGGGAGGGGGGGCAGGGAAGGGAGGAGGAGGAAGAGCAGGAAGAGGCGGCCAGACCAAGCACCTAGCATTGTTAGAACCTGCAAGCTCAGCTAACACATGCTGGGCTTGGGAAAAGATTCTAACTTGAACTCAAACGGCACATTGAAAAGAGAAAGAGAGGAATTTGGGGCTCATAGGGTCCCCAAACTCCAATCCTGGACAAGAAGATAGGGAAGGTGCTTGAGGCGAGGTCAGCTATGAGACAAGGAGACAGAAGCAAGTTAAAGCCCAGTGTACACACTGTGGGCCCACTGCAGACCCCCGGAATCCCTCTGCCCCCCAACACGCACCCCAGAAGTGTGTGGGCTTCTGTAGGAGGCTGGGGGCAGGCGTCAGGGGCTGGTCTGCTGCACCGTAGGTCTCCTCCTCTATCTGAGAGTCCCATCTTTTCAAGGGTCCCCCCAGCTGTCTAGGCTGTCTTTTGTGGGTTGCACCTAGCCCCCCCTAGAGGCCAGTAGAGGGTACTTCAGATCAGATCAGCTCTGTCTCAAGGCAGAAAAGGTGCCCACTGCCACCCCCCCCCCCCCCCCCCCCCGTCCCCCATCTTTGGCTGAGGTTTGCTTTGCATACTTGCACCAAGCTCTTGTTTCTCCAGGACGCATATTAGAATTCCCTGGGGAGCTTTTAGAAGCTGATGCCTAGGCCACAGTGCAGATCCATTAAATCAGAATCTTCTAAATATTGGGGGCCTTCCTATGCCAGGCCTGGTCTGCCCTGGGGAGGGCACGGTGGTGACTGGGAAGGCCATCAGGACAGTGGTAGAATCAGGGGCTAGAGCCCTGGGCACACGCCATCCCTCTGTTCTTCCAAGGGAGTTCACCCACTCGGCAGTAGGATTTTGAGAAATTTGGGTGCAGCCGAGTTACAAAACGAAGGGGAGCTTCAGCACCCTCATGCTGACAACATGACAGGCATCATGGCAAGCTCTTCGAGGGAAGCATGGGACTGTGATACCAACAGAGTTTAATGAGCTGGACTCTGCATCTAATTCGAACGGTAACATCACCATGGGACAGGCTCGGCTCTGTAATCAGGGATTCAAAGCCTGGCTGTCAGGCACTTGCTCTGTGATTGCAGGCAAATTACTCAGTCTCTCTGAGTCTCAGCTCCCTCACCCATTAAAGGGGCATAATGACAGCTACTCCCTCACAGAGCTGTTGGGAGAGCCCGTGACGGAATGCAGGGAAAACTCAGTGCCCAGCCCACAGCAAGCCACGCTGGGAAAGCGACAGCAGACTCAGGGAACACAATAGGGATGTTCCAACACCCTTGGAGGCTACGGCGGATCTTGCTCACCTTCTCCAGAAAAGACAAATCGAAAGGCACAAAGTGAGCCAAAGCAATAGACCAACATTTCTGCTAAATCAATTTCCCAGGATATGTGATGCAAAGCTGGGGATGAAAACAAGGTCCTATGGTCTGTGCTTCGAGGTGGGACTGGCACAAGCCCTCTGCTAGAGGCTGAGGGCCCTCCCTCCGTGAGCAGCATGTTCGCGGGGACAGGGCTTTCCTGTGGAATCAGCAGAACACATGTCATACAATCCACGTGAGGCAGGGCGACGTATCTGGTTCCCAGGCCCTCAGACTTGTCAGTTGTGTGCAGATTTGCCAAAGCCCTCCCTTGGACTGGGCCAGGGATGAAGAGTTGGCTCAAGCCATTCAAACCCAGGTGACCAGAGGCCTGTTGGGGGGGGGGGGCGCATGGGCAGATCCATTCTAACCCAGAAATCTTATAGCATGTTGGATGTGGGGGTAAAATGTAGTCAAGTGCTCATCAATCCATGGGGCCGTAATGATGACTCGATGGCATAAAGCATGCGAAGAGCTGAAGGCGCTGTGCTCGCCACAGCTGGTGAACTGGGAGCCTTTAGCGCCTTTCCCAAAGTTCAACTTCCATCAGATGCAAAGATGTCCGAACATGCTCGAGGACATCTCGAAGGCCCTGATTTTGCCTCTCCAAAGCGTATTCTCTCTCTCTCTTTTTTTAACGATTTTATTTATTTATGTGACAGAGAGAGAGTGTGCACAAGCAGGGGGCGGGAGAGAGAGAAGCAGGCTCCCTGCTCAGCAGGAAGCCCAATGCGGGGCTCGAAACCAGGGCCCCGACCTGAGCCAAAGGCAGATGCCTAACCAACTGAGCCACCCAGGCGCCCCTCCAAAGAGTTTTTGTATTGTTCAAACTTCGGATCAAATTTCCTAAAAGTGTACATCGGCACATATGTGTGTTTAGGTTTTCTTTTTAATGGTGGCCACATTAATCGAATATGCAGTCATGTGATTTGGGGGGAATCAAATGCATTTGCCTCCAGCAGCAAACTGGAAGTTAACAGTCTAGAAATGATTTCTGGCAACTGGGGAGACTTGCTAATTGAAGCAGTACTTCAGGAAAAATTGAAAAGTGATACAGTGGGGGAAAGATGTTAATTGGGAGTTAATAGTGTGGAGAGGGGTAGGACTCGGTGGGTACCATCTTCAAGCTGGCCAGGCAAAAAAATCAGAGCCAGGGTACTCAGCGAGCAGATCAACTCAGATGATACAACTTGGCTATTTCATGATTTATTATGTAAGGCTTTCCGTATTTAAAATAAAATCTCTTTATATGGTTACATATGTATGATTCCAACTATATGACATTCTGGAAAAGGCAAAACCATGGAGACAGTAAAAAGATCAGTGGTTGCTAGGGGGTAGGGGGGCGGGAGGAATGAACAGGCGGAACACAGAGGATTTTTAGGGCAGGGAAACTATTCCGTATGAAACTATAATAGTGGATACATGTCACTATGCATTCGTCCAAACCCACGGAATGTACATGATCAAGGGTGAATCGTAATGTAAACTGTGGGCTTCCATGGCGATGATGTATCAGCCCAGGCTCATCAATTGTAAGGAACGCATGGCTCTAGTGGGAGGACGTTGATAATGGGGGAGATTAGCAGAAATTTCAGATCAGGTGTCAGGTTAACAGATGCTAAGATTTAAGCCTCTTAAAATGCCCCAGTGACATCTCAGATTTAATCAAGTTGAACTATGACTCTTACTAGCAGCGAGAGCTGAAGGAAGCGTGAAGGGAAGTTTAGAATGGAGGTCCTTTCAGCCTAGTCAGCTCAGGGCCTGCTACTGTCAAGCAAATGTCACTACTCAGAGGAAGGAATGACTCACAGCTGCTGCTGGGGGGGGGGGGAGTGGGAAGAACAGACTGAAACCTAAAATGCCTAGCTCCTACGTTGTCAATGAAAACGTTTAGTTGGATTTAATTAAAAAAAATTTTTTTTAATTGTTTGACTGGGTTGTAATAAGAAATGCGAAAATTTCCAAACCCTGGGCTGTCTCCCTTCTAATTACTGATACCAGAGAATCGGTAATGGTAATTGATAGGTATCAACTCTAGTTATTAGAGTGTTCTTTGGAGCCAAAATCAATGCTTGTGACATGCATGCTCCATCAATTGTCTTTGAATCATATGTTACATTTGACTGCTAGATGGTTAAAATAAAAGCAGATTTAACTTGACTGGTTGTTTTTTGTTTTTTGTTTTTTCAGATGGTACCCGGGGAAAACAAACCAATAATTGATGCCTTTTACCGAAAGAAAACACAGTGAAACCCTTAGGGGTCCGTCATTGATTTGAACAATTAGGTTGCACAAAGGAAGCTTATTGCTCTCTAATCTGATCTGCCCCGGGTGCACAAACCTCCCTTTGCTGGTGGTATTACAGTCTAACAGAGAGCCGGGTTACTCCAAGGCACAGATGGGGCACTTTGAGTGCAGGTGGCTGAGTGGCTCGGTGGTTAGGCACTCAGGAGCCGGACTCCCTGGGTTTGAGCCTGCATCCCCTGTTGCATGAATCTGCAAATCTCTTGTCTCTCTCGTCCTCTACTTCCTCATCTGTAAAATGGGGCTACCAACAGTACCCACCTCAGAAGATGGTTACGAAGTTTCCCTGAGCAATGCATACGAAACATTTAGACAAGTTCTCAATGCCTAGACTGTGTCATCAATCCCTGCAGTGGATTTCCATGGGGGCAGGGCATCATGAGGAACTGGGCAGGAGTGGGGGAGGGGGGACTGAGACAAACTATGTTTAATCCTAGTAACTACCCATCTTTGTGCATCCATACGTTTTAACTACGAGAGTTGGGTAATGACAACTTACAGATTTCTGCTATGATGTTGGTGGTGGAAAAAATTACGGGTTATGCTGTTAGGAACTAGGGATTCCTCTTAATAAGACGATGCATTTCTGAATGAGCACAGAAAGATGTGGTCTAGATGGATATGCGGAGAGTGGCACGAACTGTGACAGCACGGTAATTGGACCTGTGCGCCATGAATTATCGCCCGAGACAGAGTTTCCATGTTAATGGGCTCTAGCTAGTCCTTCCGTAGCAGGACTTGCTTTAATTTTGCATTATTTTTCCCAAAGCGTCAGGCAATGTGTTCAAGAAAATGCAGACTTAAAAGAAACTGCCACTTTGGCCCATGCACCCAACAGGCCAGCGGGTTCCTTCCTTCTCTCAGAGAAACTGCCCATAACACCTCTTCTTTCAGAGGGTCGGTGCCTGTTGCCCTTCCTGGTGGATGCCTGAAAATGCCACCTCACTCCCCGTGGCCACGGCTCTCACTGGATCATAGGGACCCTTGAGCCATACTGGCCCATCAGCTTCTCTTAAAATTCTAGGAGAGTCTAGGTTTGGGAACTAGACATGGAGAATTGAGCGAGATGGTAACAAGAAGCTGGGATGGCAGCCTGGGGGTTTCCGAGTTGGAGGCCATAGTTTTTGGTTTCCTGTAATCTTCCCTGGTTCCCAATAAAGACTCCCTTTGCTCACTCTGACTTGACAAGCTGCTCACAGCAGGGCAGAAGCTTAGAAAACTTGAATTCCAGATATTTCCTTTTCCTCACCATCATTAACTCTGTCGGGGGGAAAACGGACCCTTGTAATGTCTTGTTCAGTAACACGCTCTCTTGTGAGGAGTGAAGGTAGGGGCTGTGGAGGAACAGCAAGTCGCTGCAGAGGAGAGATGTGGAAACATCAGGATGGGGGTGCCTGGGTGGCTCAGTTGGTTAAGCCACTGCCTTCGGCTCAGGTCATGATCCCGGAGACCCGAATCGAGTCCCACATCGGGCTCCCTGCTCGGCGGGAAGCCTGCTTCTCCCTCTCTCACACCCCCTGCTTGTGTTCCCTCTCTGGCTGTGTTTCTCTCTGTCAAATAAATAAAATCTTTAAAAAAAAAAAAAAAGGAAAAGAAACATCAGGATGGTGGAAGGGCCTTGCCACGATCCATGAGTTGGCAAAAATACAGGGCAATCAGAATTGCATATGAAAGACTGGGGGCTGGGAGGGAGGTGCCATCATTGGGCGAGAACCAAAGAGAAGGCAGGAATCCAAGATCAGACAGCAAATGTCAAAAGGTTCCCTGGAAGAGGATTAAGGGGACAGGTAGCAAAGGCTCCGAGCTGCCTGTGAACGTATGATAAAGGGACGCACCATGTGGTGCAAGAAGATAGTGAAGCAGGTTCAAGGAAAGGAGAGCGCGTTTGCCTGTAGGGTTACATAACCACGTCTAATGTATGTGCGGTGTGTGTGCGCGTGACTCCACACCACTAATGAGATTAAAATTAGGAAAGACTCCCACATCAGGAGCTCCGAAAGACTTAGGAAAGGCCTTTGCTGTGGGTCTAAATGAAACTGCTTTTTCATTTCCTCAGGCAATTTCTTCCTGTCTTCACTCAGGGCTGTGGCTGGTTCTAGCAGAAAACGCTGGAGTCTGGGGCTCAGCGCTCCGGACTGCTCTCTTGCGCACAAGCCTGAAGTTGGTGCTAGTTAAGCACGCTGTTGGATCTCGGGGAGCCAAGGCTGGGGGGTCGCTGAGGATGCATGGCTGGGGTGCTCCTGCTGGCTACCAGCACCCACTTGGGCAGGCACACGAGCCACAGTGGGGGGGGCACTATCTTTTGGGGGGCTCATGAAAGTGTTTTCTTTTAAAACCACAAGAAAAAAAAAGGGCTTTTAGATTGAAGAAAACGTTGTAATGTATAATATGAATATATAATTGCCCTTATCCCAATGCAGTCATGTAAGATAACATTTTTAACTTTTTTTTTTCCACAGCAGGAGGAGGGACCCACAAATGCCATTAGCAGCTCTGTAGCAGTTTTCAAACTGCTGTTTCAAAAAAGACTAGACTAGCAGTTGGGTGGAGGTGAGCGGACCCCCAAGCAGAGACAAATGCTGTCCGAGATGGAAGGATGCAATAGGAATCACAAAACCTACTTTTAAGTCCTGGTTCTGCCTCCTTCCCACCATGTGGTCTGGGGGAGGCTATTCGACCTCTGGGACTTACATCGAAGGAAGGTAGGGTTGATGACAGAAACTCCCCCACTGCAGGGTCGAGGGGAGAACTCATATGATGAAACGCAAGTAAATTCATAGTCTGGTCCCAGGCAATGCCAAGGAGCCCCATCAAAATTGGAGACAATGGAGAAGGAGTGTGTGGAACTGGAGAGAGTGGGTGCGGGTTAGGAGAAATGGAGGTCAAGGGCCGAAAAGGGACCAGCTGAGAAGTTATTACACACACACACACACACACACACACACACACACACACACGGCCTCCCTTGGCTTGGAAGATCCCAGCAGCTGGGGTCCACAGAGGAGGAGGGGGGCAGGGCTGGAAGAGGGAGTCCACTGTCATTCCTTCTCAGGAATCCGTGTGATGACGTGAGCCGTGAGTCATCACACGACAGGCGACCGACAGACACAGTGATGGGGGAGAGCAGACAATCTGGAGCCTTCCACCACTACAGGCATAAACCTTGTCTAGTGGCAGAGGCTACAACCAAGGCACGCAAACTCTGCTTACACCCCGAGGGAAAAAGAAGAGATGGGGGGAAATGAGAAAATAAGAGGGACCAGAGTGACCCTCCTAGGATATGTCCATGACGTGGCGAAGTGACCGCTGTTGGGACCAGGAATGCAGGTAGTAGTATCAAGCAATCAAAATCCCAAGTATCTAAACCAAACCCGGTCTGTCAAATACCACTGACTAGTGGTGTGACTTTAGCAAGTTACTTTGATGTCCTGTCTCTCATTTCCTCATCTGTAAAATGGGGATGGAAGCAGCCGCACTATGGCGGAAGTGTAAGCCAACACAGAGAGGTTCTTACAACGGGGCCTGGCATACAGGAAGCATGTATGTTAGGCGGTATCATCACCATCGTGACCACCACAGAATAGATGTCCCATGACTTTTGTTTTGTTCACAGCTATTTCTTCTGCTGGCACATAGTAGCTGCTCAAGAAATCCTTGTCCAACGGAACAAATCCTTAATTATGCCTCCTCTCGATGAGCAGCTTATAAAAGTGAGACCTTCTCCCGCCGGTGGGACATGGGTTCCAATCCCAGTCCCAGTTCCTTTCCCTCATGTCTGCCCTCTGCTGTCCTAAGCGGCCACCAGGCATTGTGCTCAGATCTGGAGAGGAGGAAGCCAGGAGATCACTGATAAAAACTGGGAGACTCGTGTTTCAGACTCTGCTGAGGACAGAAGTCAGAGTGCAAGAGAACATGGCATGGGTAAGGAGGAAGGAGAGGCAGCAAATCTCAGAAGGGTAGTTTCAGTCTCTGGATATATTCAGTGAGGCAAGGATGGAGAGGAAGGTCCAGATCACAGGGAAGGTTTTTAAGGATACAGGAAATGTTGAGCATGCTTCTCGTCTAAAGGAAAGGAGGCAGAGGACGGGGAAGATCAGACACTTTCTGCACCTTCCAGACAGGGACAGAAAAAAGAAGACCTCATGTTTCTAAAAAATAACAATAGTAACTGAAGCGCCAAATTCTTGTGTGAACATAAGATCTTTAAGGTAGTTTCTCAGAAAACGGGGCACTTGTATCATCAGCAGTACAAGAGCAAAAAAAAAAATACCCTTTTAATAAATTCTCCTAAAACATATTAAAATAAATACACAGGTGTGGATCAAGCCTATGATTTTATACATATTCTTTTTTAGGGCAATGCTAAGAAAAGGAAGTGAAATCCATTCAAAGAAAAATATTTAAGATAGTAAGGGGGTATGTACGTGACAAAAAAAAATAAACACATGCACAAATAAACGAGTATTTGGGAAACCTGGCCAAGGCTGTACTCAACACTATTGTACAGTCTGAATTTTGAGCTAAAGGGATTGACATCAGCACCTTGGACAGTGCCACAAATGGTCTAAGTCTCTAGGGGTGCCTTATTGGAATGCGCCACTTCCTGTCCAGTAGCCTCCACAGTGCCACTCAGGCACTAACGTCACCAACCCCCGGGCGTTATTCCAGGAAAGTCAAGCACTTGGAGAGGAGGTTGCACAGTTGTCTCACCTCCCGACTTTTTATTTGAAACCTTCTTAGATGCATACAGAGCAACAGACCTGGATGGGACTTTTTGAAGGCATAAGTGCTCTACCTGGGTGCCCAGTTTCTAAGGACTTTCCACCTTCTCCTTTTAATTTCATAAGCTGCTGACTTCTTCCTACTTGATTTATTCCTGGCTCATGCTATGCTTCAGGAAAAGCAGCACTAACACCTGGCATGTCCCATGATCTGAACAGAAGGAAATGTCACCGAGAGAGAGGAGTCTGAAGTTTTTTGTATGTGGAGCATGATGATCACCTGGAAGTTCTGAGGGCTCAAGTCAGAAGGTCTTTCGTGTCCCCAGGGAAAAATCCATCCAGAGCTGAAAAGTAGGGAGTGTGGTTGATGCTACTAGCTTTTCCACCAAAGTTATTCTCCCAGCCTCCCTTGCACTGAGGCATGGCCATGTGACTAAATTCTCTCTATTAGAGCGTAGGCGGAAGTGATGGGTGTCACTTCCAAAGCAAGACTTTTAAGAAGCAGCTTGTACCTCCTCCATTCTTCGCCCCTTCCGCCCTCAGAATGGAGACAACACAAGGCAGTAGAGATTAATGGAGTCACAGAAGATGGAAGGAACCTGGGTCCCTTAACCACCATATGGAGACAGTGGGTGAGGTCAGGAACACCCATCTCAGATGACCACATGAATGAAAATAAAGCTTCCACTGTGTCAGAGTGAGTGTACTTTTGGGGGTCGCCTTGTCACGTCAGGTGAATCTACCCTATTAAAGGAGCGTAGGTACCTTGGCCACCATGCAGATCAACTAAGCCTGGCTAGAGGATGGGGTCAGGAAGAGAGCTTCGAAGATTTTCATCAACTCCCCTGCCTCCACTTTGAAGCTAACTTAATTTATCCTTCAGACATAGCCGAGGAGCCACTTTCTCATGGAAGCTTTCACGGACTTCCAACCAGGGCCAAGCCCACCCCCGCGGGCACATCAAACACCACAATTCCATGCTATGTTCATTAGTGTGATTTCTTGACTAATGTTTAGAGTACCACTGCATTTTAAAGTACGCATTTTTCAAAAACTCACAGAATGATATACTGCGCTTTGTACCTTTTGTTGTATGTAAGTTTTACCTTAAAAATTAACAAAAACAGGGGCGCCTGGGTGGCTCAGTTGGTTGGGCGACTGCCTTTGGTTCAGGTCATGATCCCGGAGACCAGGCATCGAGCCCCACATCAGGTTGCCTGCTCAGTGGGAAGCCTCCTTCTCCCTCTCTCACTCCCCCTGCCTGTGTTCCCTCTCTGGCTATGTTTCTCTCTGTCAAATAAATAAAATCTTAAAAAAAAAAAAAAAAAAAAACACGGGTTGAGGGGCGTTAAGCGGCTGCCTCCAGCTCAGGTCATGATCCCGGGGTCCTGGGATTGAGCTCCGCATCGGGCTCCCTGCTCGGCAAGAAGCCTGCTTCTCCCTCTCCCATTCCCCCTTGCTTGTGTTCTTGCTCTGTCTCTTGCTCTAATAAACAAAATCTTAAAAAAAAATGGGTTGACAGTGGGGTGTCTGGGTGGCTCGGTTAAGAGTCTAACTTCAGCTCAGGCCATGATCTCAGGGTCTTGGGATCGAGCCCTGTGTCAGACTTCCCACTTAGCAGGGATTCTGCTCCTCCCTCTCCTTCTGGACCTCCCCTGCTCGTGCTTGCTCTCTCTCTCTCAAATAAATAAATCTTTTTAAAAATGGGTTGACAGAGAGACAGACAGATGGATGAATGTGTGATAAAGCAGAACTATTCAAATCCTAACTGTAGAATCTAGGCCATGGGTATTACGGATGTTCACTGTATAATTCTTTCAACTTCTCTATATTCAAAAGTTTTTTTCAAAATAAAATATTGGGGAAAAAAAGCTCAGTGAGAGTAGGGGCCATGAGGCTATTACATGAAAATAATTATTCTATGTACGTTATATTATTAATCATAATGCTCTATGATTTGCTTCTGTTTTAACTGATATCATGTCACAGTCATGTTTCTGTGATGACCGGCAGGCAGACAGAGAGAAGAGAGATCTCATTCTTTTGATTATATCATGGATATCTCTAAGTAAGGCAGACATGCCAAGAAGCCCCGCTCTAGCAAGACACCCCTTCCAGGTTAACACTCACCTGTGCAGGCGAGTCAACTCTCTAAACTGCCCTTGGTTTCAGAGTTTTGCCTTGTTTTATTCCCAAAAGGCACATGTCACTCCCTAGTCGCCTCCCCCCAGTGATGACAGTGCTTAGGGCACATTTGTGGGGATCGTATCTGCTCCAGCAGACCTGGGGGAGGAGAGGGGTGAAGGCATCACCCCCAAGACCGATCTCTCCCCTCTTTGCGAGGAGAAGAGCCACCACCATGCTGTTTAACTGGATGGATCTCTATACCTGGCAAGACTCCAGGATGTTCAAAGTAGGCATTCAGATATAAAACCCACATTAATTTAAAACCACGGTGGGTGACACCAGAGTTGCCAAAGATTCCGCTCTGTTTGAAAGGACCATCGAAGTTTTTTGTGATTCTGTCTGGCTCTTCTGACATACTGTTGTTCTCATCTGTGATTTGTTTGAGGCCACATCCCCAGCCTGGAATAGAAATCTCAATTATTGTAACAGTTTCCATGGAAACATATGATCTATTTGCTCTCATTTCCTCACTGTTCCCTGATGACCCATTCTCCCACTTCTCCACGCCCCCCCCCCAACCCTGATCCTTTCCATAAGACCTTCTGGCACCTCAATTCCTCAATCAAAAACTCTCCAACCCATATTGTTAAGTGACCAGAAAGGGGCAGAACTATGTGTAGAGGATGCGAACTCTTGTGGTAACAAAGACAAGAATAAAGATGCATATTTCTATGTGTTCAAGCACAGGGAACCAAAAATACACAAATTAAGTGAACAGAACATTTGCCTCTGGAGGGTAACGGCAGTGAGGGGACACAGAAAGGTGTGGATGTGGGTGGGAGCAGACGTCTCAATGTTTATCCTTTCCATATAATTTTACTTACGAACCACGTGCATACATCACTTACTAAAAATATAATTTAATTTCTACAAGCTCCCCAACAGGCCCATATAGTTAGAAACCCCTCTTCCTTTAGGCCACGTTTGCCCGTATCATCAAGGCAACCCACCCATCTTTGGAATCCAAATGCCCCTGGTCTTCCTAGCACTTCAAGTCTCTTGACCTCACCCATTTGTTTTCTTCGTCCCCTGGTTTCTAGACTCCTTCTTTCCCACCGAAGGTTATGACACTCCTCCTGCTCTGACTTCCTTCCAGCCTGGCCTAGATGTCATTTTTATTCATTCATCTAATATGCTTTTACTGATCACCCACTCAAAGGTTCCATTGGATCTGCACTGGGCTTCCCTCTTCCCAGAATCCTTGACTCCCTATTAACCTTCTGGCTCACTGATCCTGCTAATCTTCCCCTTAGCTCAAATGTGCCACCCACTTCTCCATGTCCACACTCAGCTGCTCAGAAGTGCTGGCAAAAATCACACAGAGGCATGGACCACTTCCATCACCGACTTCAGAGAGCTTCTCAGTAATCGCGCTGAGTTTTCCCACCGTCATTCCCATTTCACACCCAAGCTCTGCCAATTCTGGGCCACCACTCAGATCCCTTCTTCCATCACAGCAGACGACCTTGTGACCCCCAGACAGAGAAAATCCTGCCTTCTGTCCAGGCCCTGAATGGATTCAACCACAGGTACAGGAAGTACAGTGATGAACAGGGCAGAGAAGGCCCTCCTCTCGACGGTGCTCGGTTCTTAGAAGAGAGACAAACCAATAAGCAAAAAGGATACCAGCTAGGGATAGCTGCTATGACAGAGCAGAATACAACTGGGAATGAATGTGTGGCTGAGGAAGTGGTCAGGGAAGGCTTCTCAGAAGAGGTGTCATCTAGGTTGTAATGGGAATTACAAGAAGGAGACAGCCATGCAAAGAATAAAGAGAATATCATTACAGAAGCTCTAAGAGAGGAAGGAGATTTGTATGTTTCAAAAACCCAAGTACCACTGTCGCCAGAACACTGTGGGTGACAGGGGCAAGGAAAAGAGCTTGCCCGGCAGAGAACCTCATCAGATTACAAAGAGCAACGTAAGCCAAGAACGTAGTATGGAATTTATTCTGATGTGATGAGAAGTCACTGGGGAGTTTTAATCAGGGGAGTGCTTTGACCTAATGTAACTTTGACAAAATGACTCACGCTGCTAAATGAAAAGCACATTGATTACAGGTAAAAAGAACAAGAGCAGGGAAGTCAGTAAGGAGATTCCGCAGGGGTCCAGGGGTTATGTGGAGGGTTTAGATGGAGGCTGCGTCTGTGAAGATGGCGTAGCCAGTGAATGCACAGCCTATTCCAGAGAAGGGTCTGTTAGGATTCATGACTGAGGTCTGCACAACTGGGGGAGGGGCCAGGTAGGAACAACTCCAGGAAAAGTCCCAGACTGAGGACTTGAGCTACAGAAATGGAGAAGAAATTTATATTTTTTGCACCCTTGAGTTCATGGTATGAGATTTATACGAGACATATCTGTGGCACACCAAGGGATTAAAAGACTCAAAACAACACTAAACAACTCAGGAATACTTATAACACAATCTCAACTTCAGTAAAACAGTGTCTCCTAGTATCTATAAAAGCATCCAGAGCCACTCCACGAGTCCCCGGGTCATCCTTCAACTCCCTTGCTGTCTGAAATGAATGGTTTCCCTTCTTGGCTGCAAAAGTGATCTTTTTCGAAAGGCACATCGGATCATGTCACTTCTCTTACTAAAAGTTTTCAATGGCTCCCCACTGCACTGTGGATAAAATCCAAACTTTTCATCACAGCTCACAAGGCTTTGCAGGATCAGGCTTCTGCCCATCTCTGCAATCTCACTTTCCACTACTTCACCATGCTCATGACATTTTGGCCCCAATGCCCTCTGATCGTCCCAGAAGGCACCAAGCCCTTCTCTACCTCAGGACCTTTGCACTTGCTATTCTCTCTGCTGGCAACATTCATTCCTAGTGCTTGGAATGGATGGCTAGTTCAGGGCTCACCTCCTCCAGTGGTCTAAGTGGGTCCTCTCTTGACTTGTTTGTGGTCCACAGCACACTATTCCTTTTCTTCACGGTTTCCATCAAAAACTGTAGTGCAGCGTCTATTTCCTTTATACTCTCTCCCTCGCCCCACATGAACAGCAGGTGTGCCTGCCGTGTTACCTGTCCTTCTGGAGTGGGTGCAGCCCCCATGCAGAGCATACCTTGCCAAAGCTGCCTTTCCCGAGCACCATCAAGAAGTTAAAATCGGTCAGTTTCATGCGGTCTCTGTTCCCATTGTTGTCAAGTTTGGATATGGTGTTGGTCATCTTTTCTTCCGGAGCCTTGGTCCCCTGACTGATCTTGGCCCTCTGACGGAGAAAGCACACAGAAAGCATCATTAGGGATTGAGGGGGGCCCTTGGAGGAAGTCACAGGTAGCTGCCTGGAGCTGCAGTTCCTGCAGCTCGCCCCCGCCCCCCGCCCATGTCTCAACAGCATGGCCAACATCTGCTCTGCAAGCGTGAAAACTGGGAGCCGTACCTGACACCCCCATATCTCGTCTATCCATTACGCCTCAGCCACCATGGGGCAGAGTCCTTGCTGTCTCTAGAACTTACAGGCCTTCCATCTTCACCACCACCTGTCATCACGTTGCACCTGAACAGCCCACCTTGGTTCCTGCCTCACTGGGCTTTTCATGCAACCAGAGTGAGCGTCCACGTCTTCATCCCCAACCAAGTCACCACCTGCTTCAAACGCTTCAGTTGTGGCTCCTTAGGTTTGGGGTAAAGCCCTCTGGTCTACATGGCCCACTATGATCAGGCTCTCCCATCTCCCCACTTCGCAGACTCTTCCCTGTAACCCAGATTCATTCTCCGTTCATGTCCCACCTCAGAGCCTTTGCACCTGCTCTTGTTGCTTTGAGGATGGCTATTGTCTCCTCTTTGCCAACAGAGCTCTCCCTGCTTCACATTTTCCCTCCCCAGGGAAGCCTTCCTTGAGTGTCTGTTCGGATTAAGTGTCAGTATTTGCTTGCTTCACTCATTTCACTTCCCGTTTATACTGGATGGTAACTGTTCACTTGTTTCCCCCAACACACCGGAAGCTCTGTGAAGACGCAGACTCTATCCCTGCAACTTCCCTAGCAATTAACACGGTCTCCTGCTATGTGGATAAGCGGATGGGTGATGCCCATGTTGGTCCTCAGTGCAGCGCGGGAGGGTCTCGCTGCTGTGAGCAACAGAACAGTGACTCAGAATGGCAGCAGATTCCCTGCAATGAGGAGAGAAGAGGAGGTCTGCAGTGAGAGCTGCAGCTGCCAGGACTTTGTTCCTGGAGTCGCCACTAGGGCTAGAATCCGGACTCTGGCATGGATAAGTGATGTAATCCAGGGAGAGTCAGTGGCTCAGGAATCTCTTCCACCCACTTCAGCATCTCTTTCAGAGAAAAGACCAAAGGCCAGAGATGCCCTTACCCCTCTGTACCTTCTCTGATTTTGGACCTCTTCTCCCTGTATCACCCTGGCCTTGTTGCTGTTCTCTGAAAGCACCGAACACGCCCTTGCCCCTGGGCCTTTGCACTTGCCGGCCCCTAGGCCTTTGCACTTCTTGACTCCTGTGCCGAGTTCTTTCCCAGAGCTTCCTCACTTGGGATCAGCCAGCCTTCCCTGGGACACCTGGGTGGCTCAGCCAGCTAAGCGTCAGACTGCTTACAACTCAGGTCATGATCTCAGGGTCATGTGATTCAGCCCCACATCGGGCTCTGTGCTGAGTGCAGAGTCTGCTTGCCCCTCTCCCTCTGCTCCTCTCCAATAAATAAAATCTTGGGGTGGGGGGAGAGAGACTTTGCCAACACCAACATGCAGAAGCTCTCAGCAATCTTCATTCCCCTTATATTTTCCTCCATATCTCTTATCACCATCCTACAAACCCAGTTTTACTCATTTCTTAATTTCTCATCTTGGTCCTCACACTAGAACACAAGCTCCAAGAGGTCAAGGATTTGGTCTCTTATTCTCCTTTCCCTGGTGTCTACATCAGTACCCGGAAGAGAGTAAGCACTTAGTTGTCTTTGGCGAATGAACCTTTCTAAACCCTTCCAAGCAAATGGATATCAGGACATAAGAGAATGTCGCTCAGAGTTCCTACCACCATTCCTAGCACATGGTAGGTGTTCAATGAATGGTAGCTATTATAACTGTCCTATTACTCAGTGGTCTTTTTTTTTTTTAAGGATTTTATTTATTTATTCCAGACAGAGAGAAAGGTTGAGGGGAGGAGCAGAGGGAGGGAGAGAAGCAGACTCCACACTGAGCGCGGAGCCCGACACAGGACTCGATTTCAGGACCCCGAGATCATGACCTGAGCCGGAAACCTAACTTACTGAGCCACCCAGGGGCTCCTACTTGGCCTTTTAAAGACCAAGAGGCAACAAACATTTTTTTCAGATATTTTTTGAATACTGGGAAAGCGTCATTCATTCAAAAAAGACTCATGGAATGCCTGCTATGTGCTAGGCGATACTCCTGATGTTGGGAGTCAATCAGGGAGAAAGACGACTACGGGTGTTCAGAGAATGTGTCCCGCAGCAGGGGCTGGGTCCTGCACCCTGTGTCCAAAGGATATTCGGGAGAGTTATCCAGGTAAACAACTTGATGTCAGCAGCGGAAATAGCATTAATGGAGCAGAAAGCGAGCCACACTTGAAGAAGCAGACACAAAGTAAGGCAGAGGCAGCATGGGATGCAGCCCAAAGGCGAGAAGGACCAGGAAAACCCTCTTAAATCAGAGCTGACTCTGAGTGTGAATGGTCTTAGGGGGAGGTCCCTGGCTGGCTCCGACTCTTGCTTTCAGCTCAGACCATGATCTCAGGTTCATGAGATGGAACCCTGTGTTGGACTATGAGCTCAAAGAGGGAGTCTGCTTGAGATACTGTCTGCCTCCTCCTCAAATAAATAAATCTTTTTTTAAAAAGGCTTTAAGGAGGTCGTGGTATGATCATATTCCATTTAGAAGATCACCCTGGGTCCAGCAAAGAGACCCCTTTGAAGCAGGTTGATTTGAGGACCACAAGACAGAAACGACCACAGTCATCAGAGTGCAAGCTGGTGGGGCCCGACCTCAGGGCATCTGCAGGGAAGATGGAACAAAGTGGATGGATTTGGAGGTAGACTCATCAGAGCTGGGTGCAGCCTGGGAAAGCAGGATAAGGGTCAAAGGACGAGTCCTTGGCTTCTGTGTTGAGCATCTGGGAGGACAGGATGGTGGCACTTTCAGCTCAGAGGAGGAATGGAGGAAGGGCAGGAATGGAGAAGAGGATGCGAAGAGTCTGACTTCAGGCCTGCTGAGACTCCCCCGTCCCCATAGTGGCCTACACCGCAAGGCTTAGCTATCCCTCAGATAGGAGCGATAGCTAAGCCTGTCCATTGTTGTCATCCCATTTGTGTTGCTGACAAAATGCCCACCATTTTTCTTCTTTTTGTAATTAATGTTTTACAAATTATAGTGGAGGGGCACCTGGGTGGCTCAGTCAGTGAAGCGTCTGACTCTTGACTTCAGCTCAGGTCATAATCTTGGGATCATGAGATCAAGCCCCATGTTGGGCTCCACATTCAGCAGAGTCTGCTTGGGATTCTCTCTCCCTTTTCCTCTGCCCCTGCCCCCACTCAACCTCTCTCTCTCTCTCTCTCTCTCTCTCTAAAATCAATCAATCAATCTTTAAAAATACATAAAAATAAAAATGACAGTGGATACACCAAAACACATACCATCTCAAGCAGATAGTTCTATGAATTTGGACAAATGTATACCCCCATGAACCCAGACCCCAACTTCCCTCACCCTCAGAAAGTTCTCTGTGCCTCTTCCCAGCCAATCTTGCCTTCCACGAGCACAACCTCTGTTCTGACTTCTATTCCCATAATTCAGTCTTGTCTGGTCTTGAACTTCATTAAATGGAACCACAGAGTGTGACATAATAAGGAATATATATGTGGTCTCTTCTCTTGTTTCCTGATGCAAAGCTCCTAAAGCTCTTATAATTTCCTGATAGGAGCATCTTTTATTCTAATGAGGAAACTCTCCTGGATGGGGAATGGTCGCCCGACAGACCAAACCATGATTAGAAGCTTGTTACTTTCAGCTGCATCCCAGGGCTGGAAATTGAGTTAATAATCAATTGCATCTCTGAGATGAAGCCTCCATAAAAATCCCTAAACTATGGAGTTCGGTGAGCTTCTGGAATGATGAATCCTGACCCACTGGAGGACAGAAGCTCCCGCACTCCTTTCAGACCTTACCCTATGGATCCCCTCATCTGGCTGTTCATCTGTATGCTTTAGCATATCCTTTTCATACAATAAACCAGTTCTTTGGGTGCCTGGGTGGCTCAGTTTGGTTGGGCAACTGCCTTCCACTCGGGTCATGGTCCCAGAGTCCTGGGACCAACTCCCACATTAGGCTCCTGGCTCTGTAGGGAGTCTGCTTCTCCCTCTGACCTTCTCCCCTCTCATGCACTCTCTCTCTCTCTCTCTGCTCTCAAATAAATAAAATCTTTAAAACAAAACAAAACAAAAAAACAGTTTATTTAAGTAAGTGTGTCCTTGAGTTCTGGGAGCTATTCTAGCAAATTGGAGAATCTGAGGAGGAGGTATACTGGGAACCCCAGATCAGCAGCAAGTCAGACAGAAGTGTGGGTGACCTGGGAACCCACCATCTGTGACCAGAGTCTGGACCAAGCCCTTAACCTGTGCAATCTGCTCGAACTCCAGGTGTTGTCCGCAAATTAAATTGTAAGATGCCCAGCTGTTGTCCACAGAGGACTGGAGAATTTCTGGAAACCCACACATTTGGTGAAGATTTGTGAAAGTCTGGTAGGCTTCCCTCTATGCAAAAAGTCTTTTGCATCTGGCCTGCTTTCGCTCATCACTGCATTCTTGAAATTCACCCGTGCTGTTGCACAAGTCAGTAGTCTGCCACTTCGTCTTGCTGAGCGGCCTTCATCATTTACTTTTATCCATTCTTCTCTTTATAGGCATTTCTGTGCTTTCCACTTTGGGACTATTAACAAAGCTGCTGCTGTGAACACACAGCAGGTGGTTTTGTGGTGAGATATGTTGAGATTCGAGTGTCCCTGGGAATGCCTAGGATCCATACCCAGAAAACGATGCCCTCTGTGGGTCTGAGACTGAGAAACAGTATTTGAGCTGGAGACAGAGGTCTGGGGCTCACAGCCATAGAGCAGGTGGTTCAAACGTGAGCTCATCAGGTAGATCATACAGAAGCAAAGCCCCTAAGACAGAAGTTGTACTGTTTTTTTCAGGCCATATCTTCTCCATCATCCCAAATCCTCACGTTCCAGCCCTCAAGTCTTGCCCAGGCTGCCAAACACATTCCTTTCTCTGCGCCCTACCATCTCCCCTGCTCCGGGACCACGTCTCCTACTCTGAATCCGACTCATGAGCCATCTGATCCACACACTGCACTCTCCACCCTGTGAGGATCGAAATCCTGACTGTCCCCTGGTCCCCAGCCCCCCATCCTGACCCTCAGAGGGACACCCCAAGTCCCCCAGTACAGCCTGCTGGTGAGCATGAGTAAGGGGCTCCAACTTCCCAGTTCTCCATTTGACCTTGATTTGTGGACCTTTCTTTTTTTTTCTGTCCTTCAAGGAGCAGCCAGTGCTCACCAGCTTCATCCTCCTCCACCCCATCCTGCGAGCAATCTTCTCTTCTCTGAATTTGGAATCAAAAACCCTCTTTCCACTCTCCAGCTCAATTTGCTTCCTTTTTCTCATAGGTAGAGCCTATAGACTGTGATGTCTGGGCCTCCTTCAAAGCTATGGTGTTTGTGTCCCCCTATGTAAGTTACAATGTTTGTGTCCTTGCCTCCAAAATTCATATGTTAAAATCCTACCCCACAAGGGTGATGGCATTAGGAGATGGGACCTTTGGGAGGGGATTAGGTCATGAGTGTGGAGGCCCCATGGTGGGATCAGCACCTCATAAAGGAGGCCCCAGAGAGGTCCCTTGGCCCTTCCATCAAGTGAGGACACCGTGAGAGGAGAGCCAGGCAGGAACCAGGAAGGGGCTCCCACCAGAAGAGGACCAGGGTGGGGCTTTGATCTTGGACCTCCCAAGTCTACAGCACACCCCACCACCCCCTACTGTCTGACACCGAGCTTTTTCCTCTCCTTATCTGCCTGGCTCCTGAAAACATTTGGGTTTGTGACTCCTACACAGTGAACCTTTGGGGGACAAGAAGCCCATCCTGTGTCCTTCTGGAAGTCCCCTGCTCCCCAGGAGCCTCGGCCTAGGAAGTACTCCATCCAAGAGCAAACATTTTCAAATTGAGGCCCAAATTAAAATGATCCTCAATCTTGCTGGGTTGGAAAAGTCCTCAGAAACAGGAATATACGGATGACTGCCTGTTTATGTTTGCACTTTGGAGGCCTACAATTCAATGCTCAAAGAGAAAGCAAATAGACTAGGCTTCTAAGCAAGGAGCTCTGCCTCTTTCCAGACTGCACCTGAGGGCGGCAGAAATGCCTCGGGAGCCAGTCTCTGGGCTACGTTTCAGATGGCTAGTGCCTGCCCTGGCTTCAACTTACAGACTCTTCTGCAATTAAGAGGGGCTCCTAGGGGCACCCCAGGACCCAGCAGCAGAGGCGAGGCCTCAGGAGGCTTGGAGCCCCCATAGATCCCTCCCAATCCCCAACCAGCCCTTCCAAATCCCCAGAAGGAATATGTACCAAGCCTTATTTTTTCCAAGGGGGAAGCTGGTAATGCCAACAATGGCCTGACGTGCCAGACGCCATCCTAAATGCATTCTCTCATTCGATCCTCACATAACCTTGGAAACTAAGAGGGATTGTGCTTCCCCCATCTTATAGATGGGGAATCAAAGGCTCAGAGAGAGGAAGTAACTTGCCTACAGTCACCCAGCAAGGAAGGGGCAGAACCGGATTTAAATCCAGACAGCCTGGAGCTTGAACCACCTGAATGGGACAGAGCTTCACTGTACACCCGAGGCTCAGGTGTCACGCCAAGACCCACTGGCACTCTCCTCTCTCCACCTGGGGCTCCTTACCACTCACACCTGCATCTCCACCTGGAGGCTCACAGCCTGGCTGCCGGAGCAAGGGGCGCCCATGATGGCTGGCCAAGGAATTCCCCAGAAAGCAGCCACCAGCCAGAGATAGAAGTTGAGCTGATAGATGTTACTGCAATTTCCTGCCCCCCAGTTGAGACCCCCCCAACCCGAGGGACACATTCAACTGCCAGAGTTCTTTGGTGTGCTTAAACCCCAGCTGCCCACGGTGCTAACCTGCTTCATGAAATGTACCCCTTCTTCCCCTCTCTTGGCAACGACACTTCCTATGATCACCTCCCCAAGAAACGACTTGCACTTGAATCCTTATGGTCTGTTGCTGGGGAAATTCAACCCAGGATAATGAGCGGCTACCTCTTGAATGGTAGAAAGTTGCTTAACCTCATTGGGACCCCGCTTCCTCATCAGTAAAAGAAAAACCAGGGATGCTCATAGTATCTACCACTCGAGGATACTGCAAGGGTTAAATACGCTTCAATTTCTGGAGCACTTAATATAATAAAGGGCCCAGAGGAAGCACTGTGCATTGTAGAGAAATCAAGAAAATTCTAAGACCGTTGGAAAACTCACTGTGAACCATCCAAAATGGAGTTTTCCCTTCGTTGACCCAGAGACAAGCCCGTGGTCAGGGAAAAGCCTCCCCGCCGCAGACCGAGCCAACTCGGACATTCTGAAATACACGACGGGAAGCCACCGCGCCAAGCTCACCCTGCCGTGAAATTCTATTACCCGATGCCGGCAGCTCGATTTTACCGTCACTCAGAATTTCTCCACATAAGAGGCTTGAAAGTAATTTCTGAGTCATTCTGGGTGCTAATTGGTTATTGCACAGGGATTACATTTCTCACGTTCAAGGTCAACTGAAATTTCTCTGTGTCCTGAGAACAATTCTCGGTCAGTTGGAAACATTTTTTTAAATCAACAACTACGGTACGGAGCAATTATAATTCAGGCATAAACAAGTATTTGTGGGCTCTCTAGAAGTAAATGGCTGCATTTTGCTGCTTGCAGATAAAACAGTCCTTTACTCCACGCCAAAAACTGGCCCTGCAAATGCTCTGTTCACTAGGAACTGTTCTCCTGGATGTCCTGAAATATCACCTCAGCTGCCCTAGGATGGAAGAACTCATTTTGAAAACTGAGACACCATTTCACACAAAAAAAGAGTGGCCTTGGTTGGCTGGTTGTTTTTTACCCGCCGCGGTACATTTTTTACACAGCAGCAAATGGGCACAGCTTCATCAAAAAGTTGAGGGAAAGGGAC
>PITA01004958.1:0-116694 GCA_004023965.1 Spilogale gracilis | reverse complement strand
TTTTTTTTTTAAAGATGTTTTATTTATTTGACAGAGAGAAACACAGCCAGAGAGGGAACACAAGCAGTGGGAGTGAGAGAGGGAGAAGCAGGCTTCCTGCCGAGCAGGGAGCCCGATGTGGGACTCGATCCCGGGCCTCCGGGATCATGACCTGAGCCGAAGGCAGTCGCTTAACCAACTGAGCCACCCAGGCGCCCCCAGCCTCTGGAGTTTTGATCACATGTCTTTTCAGTGAGACTGACTAGGTATTTTATTTCATAAATTAAGCACCATTCTTGTTTTATTCTGCTGAAAATTGTCTTATTGTATTACTCACTCTGTCCCAGTCTCCCAGGCAGGCATGAGGCTATTGCTTCCTAAGCTACTTTCTAATTTAAAAAATACCAAGATTTCACAGGTCAACACATAGGCAAGTGTGAACTGGAGAGCTTTTAGCTTATTAATTGGGGTCTGAAGAATTCACTGCAGTTGATGAAAATTATGCTTATTATCTAAGAGTAATGGAGGGTGCAGGTGTACCTTCTTTGGACAATTCAAAAAGCAAAAACATTAATATAAAATAGCTATGCAATGACTAAATATGTTGTTACTCATCTTATGGGACTTTTTGGTATACTTCATTTCATTGCTACACTAAACTAATTCAGGAATACTCACATCCTGGTTTAATTGGCCAATTAAAATTGTCTTGCTGGTTAGAAGGTGAAAGGCAGGAACTTTCTCACTAATCCAGAATTTCCATCAAGAGGCAGTTGCCCTAGGTGTTGGAGCACATTGTTGTGTTTTCCCTCATTTCTGAGTTCTCTGGGTATCCTGCTTATTGGATTCTACTTTTGATTTGCCTGGTTCTAAACCACTATTTCATCCTGACCTTTGATGTCTTCTTGTCTATCCATTCCTGTTAGGGTTTTTTTCAACTTGACTTAAAATTGTGTATCTCTTGACTTCTTGGGCCAGTTCTAATTTGGGCTCACTCCTAGCCCCAATCTTTAGCTCTGCTACTGAGATACATATTGAGTAGCTGAGGTATTCCATATGGACCCTAGCACAGTATTCTTTCCCATAACATAAAAGCCACTGTAAATTGGGAAATGGATGGTAAGGATTCTATCATTAGAATTTTCACTTTTTGTTTCACTATTAGTAGTATTGGGCAACCCTTTATTAAGCTTTAGCCTTTGTTAGGGGTTCTCTGTGTCTGGAATGCCTCATATAATGAGTCTTGCAGTATTTTACAGAGGAGGCACAGAGAACTTCGCCAAGGGCATAGTTATTAAGTGGAGGGACAAGAATTAGAATCCTGGCAATCTGACTGCCTAACCCATATTTTTATCCTTGACAGTAGTCCACATTAAGTTATACCACATGACTCTGTTTTTAGACATGTCAAACTCTTTTAAACTGTCAGACTTGCAGGGTGTTAACTTTGGCCTGTAAGTTGGAATCTGGAAATTTTTAGAATTCTCTAGGTTTTTGTTTTCTATTTGTCATTTTTGGTTTAGGAGTATAAAAAAATACAATAATGAAAATTTGAACTAATTCGTATGTAACTTAATCATCTTAAAAAGTCTCATTTGTACTGATATGTAAAAGTAATCACATACTCTTTCGTTCTACAAATTCAGCAACTCTTTGCTGTTTACTCTGTATAAGCAATGATGGAACATTCTGAGGATTCAAGAGTGAACAAAAAGGGCCTCCCTTTGATGGCATTTACATATGTAAGTTGGACATTGACCCAGCCATTAAGTAAGATATAACTTAGGGAGTTCATTGATCTTCAAGTCAAACTCTGCTAAAAACAAACTAGTACTATATAGGTATAGTGTTTAATGCATTCTGTGGCCCTCAATTAATGATAGTGCTATAAATAAAGTAATTTGATTAAGTATTCTTTTTTAAAAAAAGATTTTATTTTTTTGACAGAGAGAAACACAGCTAGAGAGGAAACACAAGTAGGGGGCATCAGGGAGGGAGAAGCAGGCTTCCCACCCAGCAGGGAGCTCGATGCAGAGCTCGATCCTAGGACTCTGGGATCATGACCTGAGCCAAAGGCAGATGCTTAAGGACTGAGCCACCCAGACACCCCTAATTAAATATTCTAATAAGTTTAATATAAAGTACTTTAAAGCAGAGTCTAGGACAAAAATGATAGTATGATTTTCCCAGGAAGATATTTTAAAATTTAACCTGAATATTTTGTTTAATTTCTTTATAGGTATAAAATTTTACATAAATGCAGGACTTTATTTACAACCTTCTTTTTCCTTTGTTTCTTGCTGGGCTATTCCCTCTCCATTCTTTTCCCCTTTCATGAAAATTACTATCCCTTGCAGCACCACCCCCCAAAAAAGTCAGAACATATTCATATCCAAATGTGTATCCCTCTATTTTTTCCCCTCTATGCTCCTAGTTTTTATTTAGGACTTACAGTTTTACTGATTTTTAGAAAAATTGGATTATACAATATTGGCCTTTCCTCATCTTGTTTTTCTCACTCAGTAATAACTCATGGGACTCTTAAGTCAACATACTTAACCATAGTGTTTTTGTCTTGCTAATAGGCTCATAATATGCCATAGTGAAGCAACACAATTTGTGCCTATTTTAGGCACATTACTTCCAGGCTTTGGCACCACAAATGTTGCTGCAGTAAATATCCTTGAGTTTATGTCCTTTTTTTAAAAAAAATATTTTATTTATTTGACAGAGATAAACATAGTCAGAGAGGGAACACAAACAGGGGGAGTGATAGAGGGAGAAGCAGGTTTCCCACTGAGCAGGGAGCCTAATGTGGGGCTCGATCCCAGGTCTCTGGGATCATAACCCGAGCTGAAGGCAATCACCCAACCAACTGAGCCACCCAGGCACCCCCAAGACCTTTTAATATTTAAAAAGATTTGTTAGTGTTGGGTAGTTTAGGATTTTCAAGAAATGCTTTAAAATGGAGGTACCTTTTGAGTCTCCTCTAGATGGAGGGACAGTTGTGGTAGATCTATCTATTTAGATAGGGGGATGGGAGGAAAGGGCAGAGGGAGAGGAGGAGAGAACATTTTAAGCTGACTCTACTCTGAGCCTGGAGCCTGACAAGGGGCTCAATCACATGATGCTAAGATTATGACCTGACCTGAAATCAAAAGACAGATGCCTGACTAACTGAGCTACCCACACGCCCCAGTGGTAAATCATTTTAAGACATAATTAATCGTTTTCTCCCAGAATTAAACTGAAGGTGTTTATAAAGATAATCTTTGATTTATAGATAAAAATATCTCCACATAAAGATGTGGAGAAGTTGTCATATTAACAAATATTAAGTACCTCCTGTTTTCTTGGAGTTATTAAAGGAGTGTTTGGATGGCGTGGTGGTGGCAGTAACAGCAGTAGCAACAGAGACAGCAGCACAATTTTGACCTGGTAACTGCCTTTTAGGGATGAAAGCATTCATTTTTGATGATGCCAACAGGACCAGAAAGCACAAAAGCTGACGTCTCCTGATGGCTCTGTTACCAATAGTATGATGCATTTCTGGCACTTAACAACTAAACAGTGCTTATGGCTTAGTTTCCTGATACAGAATAATAAAGTTGAACCAAGTGATTGCCAAAGCCTTTTCTAGTTCTTAAATATGATAGCAGATTGTCCAGTTTCTTGTACAACCCAGCTATCTCAGGTTAGCTTCCGCCAGAACAAAAGCCCATAGCTTATAGAGAGAGAGGAGCAAGAGAGTGGGAGAGAGAAAGAAAGAATATGAGTGGGAATAATTGTGTAGACTGAATTTTAGCCAATTTTGAATAAAGGCAAAGGAGAGTTGGCATTAACTTCAGTATAGTAATCATATACTCATCTCTGTCTCACTTACTGAAAGCTCTGAGTTGTGTATTTCTTGCTGTGATTGGCATCCTGCTCTGAGCTTCTTAACAACATCTTCTCTGAATTATGGCAATGGCACAAGGATTTGAAAAGTCATTGTGGCGGTGCCTGGGTGGCTCAGTTGGTTAAGTGACTGCCTTCGGCTCAGGTCATGATTCCGGAGACCTGGGATCAAGTCCCACATCGGGCTCCCTGCTCAGCGGGAGGCCTGCTTCTCCCTCTCTCACTCCCCCTGCTGTGTTCCCTCTCTGGCTGTGTTTCTCTCTGTCAAATAAATAAAATCTTTAAAAAAGAAAAGTCATTGTGATTGAAAAGGTGAATCACTTCATAGCTGAAAACCTACCAAACTACTCTAAGTGGATACCATGACATTTTGCAGGTAAACAAACATCTCCCCTGAGCTCTTACATTGACCTCACAAGAGGTATTCAAAGTTTAATCGCAATAAATATAACACATGCAACTTAAGTGTTATAACCACCATTTTTATTTAATAGTAATTTGCTACATTATTTGTGATGAAATCATTTTAATAAACAATCAGTAAGATCAAAGGATTCATTTAGTTCCTTTTTGCATTATGCAAAAAAACTATGGAAAAATCATCTTTGGAAAACAGTTTAAAAGATATTCTGCCTCTTTTAATGTCATAAATTATGTAAATAATACTTTATATACACATGTCTGGCATAGACATATTTGAAACAGATTTAGTCATTCAGATAAAGAAATAACTCTGTCATGCAAAACTATTAAAAACTAATGATGTACTATAAAGTGGCTAACTGAACGTAATAATAATAAAAAGAAGACCATGCATATATCCTGTGACTTGTCAAAATTCCCTCCTGCATCCATTCATGATTCCCACCTGTACCTCTTTTTAATATGATCGCAAGATGAGGATTCTGTCTTTAAATGCAATACCTGATTCTAGACTGGATCCTGTATAGGAGGGGAAGAATGCCATAAAGGACTTGGAGTTATTGACAAAATGAATATGAATAGAAAACTAAATCAAAAGTGCTCTATAAAAATACTATTAAAACACCATACAGAAATAAGTTAAAGTTTGTGTAAATGACAGTTTGTGGGAATCTCATATATTTGAATTACAAAAACAGAAACAGAAGTAGATGTGTAGATAAAGGAAAGGCTTCCCTGTCATGCAAAGTTATAGACTACTGTTCAGAAATAAGCTAAAGCAAAAATTACGGTTCTTTGGGAATCTCAGAGTACAAATTTTATCCTCACCCCTTTTTATTCAATGAGTTTATCAGATGTAAAGCATTGACCAAACTCTTTGCCCATTTTTATGGTCCAGTGTCTCTTGAGTATAATCTATTGTGTCATTTTCCCATCTTAAGATTTTATTCATAAACACACAGGTCACAGATAGTCCATGTTACATAGATCATATAATACTTTGAGCCAGAGAACAGGTTCCTGCTTGGGTTTCATTAGAAATCCCCTATCTCATAACTCACTGAAAACTAACTTGGTGTATTTATACTCTGTACTTTATTTAATCTTTTAATTATGCTTTTTGTTTTTCTGACTGTATAAAATAAAAATTCAACACCCTCAGCAGAATGTTATATACAAAGTAAGTGTTCAGTATGCATGTTGGCTGCCATTTTAAATTTGGTTTTCTAAGCTTCTCCAAAATGAGAGGTTTCTAAATTGTTACCCCAATAAGAGCATGTCTACAGAGTGGTGAAAACATATTTTGAAATGAATGAGCTGATACATACGGATGTGGGTGATATTTCTTAAAAGCATAACTAGATTTACTCCGACAGACATTATATCCAAACATTTTCTTTCAACTGTATCCTCTCTATCATAGCAGCCAACAAAGTTAATTAGTGCAAGATTAAGATGGCCTCAGCATGTGGTTGGTTCAGACTCTTTGTTAGTCAAAGCTTCATGGTTGGAGAAGGGCTTGAATAGTCTTGTCTTACTGACAGCTGTCGACTGTTAATGGACCATATGCAATGATGGGTAAAGTTGCCATCAGCTGTTGATGAACCATATGTAAATGGTGAACAGAGTGACAGATAGATGAATATTTAGAAGGCAACAAAAGACCTTTGTTGCTGGACTGGGAATCAGAACCTTAAAATGATTTTAAGAAAGGGTAGTTAAAAATAGATTGTTAAAACTATGCCATAGTCATCATACCTTAACTCCCATCACCCTTTGTCAGTCATTTTAGAAGTCTGAAACAGCTGTGCCAATAGAAACTCTCCTTCCTTACATCTTAAGAAATCTGACATGGAAGGCTGTGTATCCTATGAGACCTATTTTTTTCTATTTCATTAATGAAAAAGCAATTAATAATAAATTAATTGCCAAGCCTAACTATTTTGAAAAATTAAAAGTATTTTTTAAAAAAATGTGGATTTCTGAATTCAGTTGCACAGGTAGAAAAAAACATAGTGCTTCCTTCAGCAGCACATATACTAAAATTGAAATGAAAGGAAGAGTTTGGGAAGTTTTAAAAAATTACTTTTTGTGGGCTACCTTTTATTAATAAGAGCATAATGTTCTACAAGTTGAGATGGTGAAGAAGTGCTACTTAATTTAAGGAGAGGTATTTAAAACTTGTTTCTAACCTACATAGTAGTAAAGTAATGTAACAATGATAATTGTTGGCATAGTTAATAGGCGCTTTGGATATTACTTGTTTTATCCTCTCATTATTATTATGAAGTGGCTACTATCATTATCCTTATTTTATAAACAAGGAAGCTGAAGCCCAAAGAAATTGAATACTTTGCTGAAGGTTAGAAAGCTCTGGTTTTAACTCCAGTCTGGATCTTAAGCTGTGTACTAACCTAGGTATGATTAGTTTAAAAGTGAAATGATCTTGCCTAATTTAGAACCTTTCTGAGCTATGAGGTTTCAAGTGACATCCATGGGACATGATATGTACTTGAAAAATTGTTACTCAATATAAGAATGATTGAAATACAAATGTGTGAAATCTGTGTGTAAAGAAGGCATTGCTTTTGCTTTGATAAGCCATAGGAGGCAGTTCTTTTTCTGCAAAATGGGACTGAGACCCAAACAATATTATCCTTAATTAAGACTTAAAGCTACTATTTATTTGATCTGAAGTATCTGAGTAACTTTCTCCATTTTTATGAGAGTTCAGATTTTAATTGGTCAGCCTGCAGTCTCCTCTTTATGCCTAATTCTCTTGCCCCTGTGTCAGATATGCTGAACTTTGGGTACTTGTTCATAGCCAGGTTCAGTTTAGTTTGTTAACTTTCCAGGGTATTTCTTAATGAAGCTCTTAGGAAAGCAAGCTAAAGAATCACACTTTCTACCTGTGTGCACTTGAGCAAGTTAACACATTTTAAGACTGGTTTCCTCAAGAGTTAATGATAGTACTTACCTCGCAAAGTTGATGTAAATATTCCAGGAGCTAATCTATCTGAAAATGGCATATAATAAGTGTTCAGTAAATGTCATCCATGATGATAATGGTGTTAGTATTTGTAAATATGACAATTTTAGATAAAATATTAGTTTTGCAGTGTTTGTGGGTTGTTGTTAACTTCTCTTGAAAAGTTTCCACTGTACAAATATAGATCCTGGGATAGGAGAGGTTTTTATAGGGGATAGGCAGTTCTTTTCTCAGTACCTACTTCCCCCCATGAATATATGATGTTTAACCATCAGAGCAGTTATCACTCCAAAATGAGTCATAACTGTGGCTGGTAAATGAAAATGCCTTTGTTAGTACTCTGTTTTCCGTTATTAGCCAACCACACCATCCCCATGAATTAGAATAAACAAAATTGCCTTATCTGTCTCTTCTAAAGTAAACCACTTTGCTACTCTTTCCATAAGAAAAGGTGGGGGACTTCTGAAGTTTTGCCTCTGTCTACTACTATCAATAATTGTCACTACCTCCAGCTTTTCTCCAATTTTTATTTTCCTTATAACCTCCCTCCTTACATCCCATCTTCCCTACTTATGTTGCTTGTTTTTCTGTCCAGTCAAGTTTCTGTAGGCTCCAGGGACTATTAGCAGTGAGTAGTGGTGGTTGTGAAGCCTTATTTAATATTAGAAGTAGGAAAGAGTCTCTAATGGGGTATCCTAAAATGATAGTGTAATGACACTCTTTCCAACAAATAATAGGCACCACTCAAGTGAAAAGTAACTTAGTCACAAATACTCTATACATAACATTCTTGAGTATTGTTTAACCTATACTTACACCATGAGATGGCTCTAAGCCTTCTCTGATCTATGAAGCTGTGGAAAATAGTATTACTTGTACATTTTTAAAAGATTTTATTTATTTATTCGACAGAGAGAAACACAGCTAGAGAGGGAACACAAGCAGGGGGAGTGAGAGAGGGAGAAGCAGGCCCCTCACTGAGCAGGGAGCCCGATGTGGGGCTCGATCCCGGGTTTCCAGGATCATCACCTGAGCCAAAGGCAGCCGCTTAACCAACTGAGCCACCCACGCGCCCCACCTGTACATTTTTTTTTTCCTTCAAGGGGTTATACGTCTACTTACATCCCACTTTTTTTCTTCTTTTCGTTTCCTCCCACCCTGTTAATGAAAACTTAAGCAATTTTAGTTCCCTTTCTTATCCTTCTTTATGTTCCAAATCTCAGAGTTATATTATTTCCACTGGTTTATATCTTCATTCACACACATGCAGCCTTTTAATGTATTAGGAAACTGTTGTAGCCCCTGGAGAACCAGGGGTAAATCCTACAAAAACGTCTCTTCTCTCATGGAACTTGCTTTCAGATAGGGAGGTGGTTCATATGAAGATAAAAGCTAGTGTTATACAAGGAGCTTATCATTAAATAAGGGGTGGTGTAATTGAGGGTGGTTAGGTAGGCAGGTTTTCTTTGGGGAGGTTAAATTTGAGCCCAGACTTAAATAAGAAATAACCATACAACATTAGATTACAGGGAAGGAAATGGAAAGGCCTTCTGGTAGGGGCTACTTGGCAGGTTTGAGTAATAGAAAGAAGACTGTGACTGGAGCATAGGTATTCAGAGTATAACAGTACTGCGGCAGAGCTGTCGTTTTAAGGTAAGTCATTTGGGGCGCTGGCAATGAGCTAGGCTTTTGTTTTAAATACAGTAGGAGTCCATTGGAAGATTATAAGTAACATTGTGTGGCATAATTTCATTTGTCACTTAAGAGGTCACTTTGATTTCTTTTTGAAAATATTTTGTAGCAATTTAGAGTGGGTATAGTGATACGTGATGGAGAGTTTTAAGTACCTTGGATTGGTGTAAGATGACATTGCAATTAGAAATTGACACATCTAGGATATATTTTGGTGGTAGAGCCAAAGGGACTAGCTGATGATTTTTTTCTGTTTATAATACAGTAGATTTACCCTAATTATATTTTATCTAACCACAGTTCCAGTGACAAATTTGAATCAAGGAATGGAACTTCAACTATTGGATGGAAATTATTACCATAGAGAAACAAACAGAAACAGTGTAGTTAACCTCCAAAACATTTGAAATTATGAATCCCCTTTAAAATGTCTGCAAGCATTTTTGGCAAACTGACCTGCATCTTTTGATTAAATAGGCTTTCTGTTAAGATAAATTTTTGGTATTTGGAAAAAAGGAAATTTAATTATTTTTATTTTATTTTTATATGTTTTAAAAAGACACTATTAGCTACAGAATGGATAAAGAAAGTAATGTAAATATAGACATGTGAATTAGGCACTGTAAAAGACTGATATAAATATGAATACTGTACATTCCCTGTACTCAGAGATCTGTGTTCCAATATGGTGGCCAACATTAAAACAATAGTATAGACTTTTGAGTGTATCTTAGAGGGGTGAGATAATTACTGAGGGGGTCCTGGCCAATGATGCATTTCTAGAAATAGAAATTTATTAGATATACTGGTGGGCATAGGAATTCCAGAGAAAAAGACCAGTAGGGACCATTGCACAGAGGCCTGTGCAGATTATAATGATCCGGTAGCTACAACTCAGAATTTTGATAAATAAATGAGTGAAGTAGTCCTATTTACTTTTGCTTTTGCTTTTGTTGCTTTTGTATTTGGTGTCAGGTTGAAGAAATCATTGCCAGTGTTTTTTTCTGGGAGTTACATGGCTTGAGATATTACCTTCAAGACTAATTCATTTTGTTCTGTTTTTTTTTAAACTCTTACAGTTTTTAATTTTTTATTTTATTGATATTTCAAGTTTTCATTTAAATTTTAGTTAACATATAGTATAATACTAATTTCAGGAGTAGAATCTAGTGGTTCATCATTACATACAGCACTCAGTGCTCATCGTAAGAAGTTTCCACCTTAATGCCCATACGCATTTAGCCCATCCTCCACCCACCTCCCTCCAGCAACCCTCAGTTGATTCCCTATCCTTAAGTCTCTTATGACTTGCTTCTCTCTTTCTCTCTTTTTTTCCCCTTCTCATTTGTTCATCTCTTTTGTTTCTTAAACTATTCATATGAGGAGTGAAGTCATATGGTATTTGTCTTTCTCTGACTTATTTCACTTAGCATAATACACTCTAGCTCCATCCGCATCATTGCAAACAGCAAGATTTCATTCTTTTTAATGACTCAGTAATATTCCATTATACCATTTTTTTTCCTAATGATTTGGTTGAATCAGGTTGCACATATGGTCCATACAGTGAAGTTTGTTCAATTTGTTATATCCTCCCCTTCTCCTGACTCTCCAAAATTTTTTTATGGAAACATACAGAAGTAGAGAGAATAGTATGATGAGTTTCTGTGTACTGTAACCAGATTCAACATTTATAAGTTCTCTGCCAGTCTTATTTCATCAAATCTCTACCGCATCAACAGATTATTTTTTAACAAATCCTTACTAACAGATCATTTTGTTTGTATTTTGGTATGTACCTCTAAAAGATAAGGATATAAAAAATTAACTCTAATACCATTCTCATCTCTAAAAGTTAGTATTTTTAATACCATTAAGTATTCTATCAGTATTCACATTTCCCCAAATGTCTTAAAATTTCCTTTTCAACTTATAGTTTATTGAAGTGGGATCCTGATAAGGTACATGCATTGTGAGCTAATTTTTGTGAATGGTATAATGTAGTGGTTGAGTTTTATTCTTTAGCATGTGGCTGTCCAGTTTCCTATTATTACATATTGCAGAGACTGTCCTTTGCCCTTTGTATACTCTTGGCTCCTTTGTTGTAAATTAATTGATTATATATGTCTGGGTTTATTTCTGGGCTCTCTATCTTGTTGTATTAAACTGTGTGTCTATTTTTATGGCAATACTATACTGTTCTTTACATTCAAGTATAATTAACATTCATTGTGATGCTACTTATGGACAGATAATTATTCAACAGTTGTATACATTACTCAGTGTTCATCATGATAAGTAGACTCCTAATCTCCTTCACCTATTTCACCTAAACCCCCCCATCTTCCTTCTCTTTGGCAACTGTTAGTTGGTTCTGTAAGAATTTGGTTTTTTGTTTCTTTATTTTTTTGTTTCTTAAATTCCACATATGAAGGAAATCATATAGTGTTTGTTTTTCTTTGACTTATTTCCATTAGCATTTTACCCTCTGGGTCTATCCATGTTGTGGCAAATGGCACAATTTCATTATTCTTTATGGCTGAGTAACAGAAATACCATACTGTTTTAATTACTGTAGTATTACAATATAGTTTGAACTTAGAGTGTGATGCCTCCAGCTTTGTTCTTCTTTCTCAAGATTGCTTTGGCTATTCAAGGTTTTATGTGGTTCCATGCAAATTTTACAATTATTTGTTCTGTTTCTTTGAACAGTGCTGTTGGCATTTTAATAGGGATTGCATTAGATGTCTAGATTGCTTTGGGTAGTATGGACATTTTAACAGTATTGATCCTTCCAACCCATGAGCATGGAATGTCTTTCCATTAGTTTGTATCTTTTTCAGTTTCTTTCATTAATGTTTTGCATTAAGTTTTTGATATATAGGCCTTTCACCCCCTTGACTAAATTCATTACTAAATATTTTATTTTTCTTGGATGCAATTATAAATGGAATTTTTTTCTTCATTTATTCATGCTACTTAATTTTTTAAAATTTATTTTTTTAAGATTTTATTTATTTATTTATTTGACAGAGATAAACACAGCTAGAGAGGGAACACAAGCAGGGGGAGTGAGAGAGGGAGAAACAGGAAGCCTGATGTGTGGCTCCATCCCTGGACTCTGGGATCATGACCTGAGCCCAAGGTAGCTGCTTAACGACTGAGCCACCCAGGTGCCCCCTTCCTGCTACTGCAGTATTAGTATATAGAAGTGCAACAGATTCTTGTGTATTGATTTAGTATCCTACAGTTTTACTGACTTCATTTGTTCTATTTTTTAATTTTTTTACTATGTTAGTCACCATACAGTACAACATTAGTTTCTGATATAGTGTTCCATGATTCATTGTTTGTGTATAACAGCCAATGCCCCATGCAATATGTGCCTTCCTTAATATCCATCATGGGACCAACCCATCCCCCCACCGCCCTCCCCTCTGAAACCCTCAGTTTGTTTTCTGGGGTCCATAGTCTGTCATGGTTCATCTCCTCCTCCAATTCCCCCCTTTTGTTTTCCTCTTCCTTCTCCTAATGTTCTCCATGCTATTCCTTATGTTCCACAAGTTAAGTGAAACTGTATGATAATTGACTTTCTCTGCTTGTGGTGTTCTAACAGTTTTTGATGGAGTTTTGAAGATTTCCTATGTATAATATCATATCCTCAGCATATAGTGACAGTTCTCCTTCTTTCCAATTTGGATGCCCTTTATTTTTTCTTGCCTACTTTCTTGGCTAGGACTTCCTGTATTATGTTGAGTAAAAGTGTTGAGAATGGACATCCTTGTCTTACTCTTATATGAAGAGGAAAGATTTGGAGCTTTTATCATTCAGTATCACGTTAACTGTGAGCTTGTCATATATATGGCCTTGCTTTTATGATGTTGAGGTATCCTCCCTTGTACACACTTTATTGAGAGTTTGTATCATGAATGGATGTTAAATTTTGTCAAATGGTTATTCTTCATCTACTGAGATGATCATATCATTTTTGTCCTTCATTTTGTTAATGTGGTGTATCACATTGACTGATGTCTGGATATCATACTATGCTTGATCATGGTATATAATCCTTTAATACATCATTGAATTGGGTTTGCTAATATTTTGTTGGGGATTTTTGCATCTATGTTCATCATGGATATTGGTCTTTAATTTTCTTGTGGCATCTTTGTCTGGTTTTGGTATCAAGGTAATGCTGGCCTCATAAAATCAGTTTGGTAGAGTTTCCTCCTTTTCTGTTTTTGGAAGAGTTTGAGAATGATAGGTTTTAATTCTTCTTTGGGTGTTTGGTAGAATTCACCAGTGAAGCCGTCTTGTGGGAAGTTTTTGATTACTGCTTTAATCTCCTTACTAGTAATTGCTCTGTTTAGATTTTCTATTTCATTATGTTTCAGTCTTAATAGGTGTATGCTTCTAGGAATGTGTCTGCTTCTTGTAGGTTTTCCGATTTTTTGGTGTATAATTGTTCATAGCAGTCTTGATCCTTTGTCTTTTTGTGGTATCAGTTGTAACACCTCCTTTTTCATTTCTGATTTTGAGTCCTCTCTCTTTTCTTCTTGTTGAGTCTACATAAAGAAAGGCTCCAGCATATTAAAAAGCATCTACACATCAAGGAAAACCATCAACAATATGAAAAGGTAACCTCCTGAATGGGAGAAAAATATTTATAAATCATAAATCTGAAAAGGGGATAATATTCAAAATATATAAGGAACTCATATGACTTAGTACCAAAAAACCCTTGAAATCCAATTAAAAAAATGGGCAGGATGGGGTGCCTGACTGGCTCATTGGTAGAGCATGTGACTCTTGCTCTTGGATTTTTTAGTTTGAATGCCCTTTTGGGTGTAGAGATTACTTAAAAATAAAATCTTCTAGGGCACCTGGGTGGCTGAGTGGGTTAAACCTTGGGCTTCGGCTCAGGTCATGATCTCAGGGTCCTGGGATCCAGGCCCACATCGTGCTCTCTGCTCAGCAGGGAGCCTGCTTCCTCCACTCTCTCTGCTTGACTCTCTGCCTATTTGTGATCTCTCTCTGTCAAATAAATAAATAAAATATCTAAAAAATCTAGAAATATGAGCAGATGATCAGAATCGGCATTTTTCCAAAGAAGACATACAGATGGCCAGTAGATACATGAGAAGATACCCCGCATCATTAATCATCAGGGATATGCACATCAAGACCACAATGTGTTTACCTCATACCTGTCACAATGGCTATTATCAAAAAGACAAATAATAAGTGTTGGATGTGAGAAGAAGGAACCATTGTGTTCCATTAGCGGGGATGTAAATTGCTGCAGCCACTGTGGAAAACAGTGTGGAAGTTCCTCAGAGGGTCAAAAATGGAACTGCCATATGATCATTGATTCCTCCTGGTATTTGGAGAAAATGAAAGTCAAAAATATAAATGCACTCTTATGTTCATTACAACATTATTTACAATAGCCAAGATAGGGGAACAATCTAAGTGTCCATCTGTGGATTAATGGACGATGAAATTGTGGTAAATGTGTACAGTGGAATATTATTCATTTGTAAGGAATGGCATCTCACCATTTTCAACAACATGCTTGGGCTTCAAGGACATTGTGCCATGTGTCATAGAGAGAAAGACAAATATTGCATGATTTCTTTTATGTGTGGAATCTAGAACACTGAATCCCCCCTCCCCCCCTCCCCCACATACACAAAGCTGATAGCTAACAGAGAACAGATTAATACTTGCTAGAGTTAGGGGTTGGAGTTGGCAAAAAATGGGTGAAGGGGTCAAAAGATTAAAAAAGTGGAAACCTTATTCCAGATTATAGTGTAAATTGTTGCTGCTTGAATGTCAGTCATTCTTAAAATATGAACATATTTCTATGACCAACATTTCTCTTAAATATTTAAATGATATCCTGATTTCTGAATTGAATATAAAATATTAGTGAATTTAATCCTGTGAGTTGAGTTGTTAATCTGAATAATCTTTCTATACAATTAATTTTCAAGTTTATTTCCTTTTTAAAACATTTTTTTAAAGATTATTTATTTGACAGAGAGAAACACAGCCAGAGAGGGAACACAAGCAGGGGGAATGAGAGAGGGAGAAGCAGGCCTCCTGCTGAGCAGGGAGACCGATGTGGGACTTGATCCCGGGTCTCCAGGATCATGACCTGAGCTGAAGGCAGTCGCTTAACCAACTGAGCCACCCAGGCGCCCCAAGTTTATTTCCCTTTTTATCTTGTCTTTTAACTGCCATATCTTTCAAGTTGCCCATGTTTAGTGCATTCAGGTATCAATCACATGACAGAAATGTTTTAACAGTTCGCTATATAACCATGGCAGCCCTAGACTGCACATTTCCTCATAGCAGGTGCCCATGTTTACATTATCTGTGTCTTCTAATTTAAAGGATGAGTTTAAAGTTTTCTATTTATCTCTCATAATGGATATCCATGTTGCAAAAAAAAAGAGAGAAGTGAATGAAATCATGAAATGTGGGTTTCTTTGTAGTCTGCAAAAGATCTTGAAAAAGCCGGCTTCCATGGTAAACACTTTTAATGTATTTGGTTCTGCCATGTGCCACGCTGTTTTTCCTACTGGCTGCACCATTTTAAATTATCACCAGCAATGCATGAGAATTCCAGTTTTTCCAAATCCTTGCCAACACTTGATATTTTCTTTCATTTTGATAATCACAATTTGATATCATAATGTGTGTAAAGTGTCAAGTGTTTTAAATAATGCATTATGTTAAAAACTGTAAGACTTTGGAGACCAAATTCTGAGTTCCGAACCAGGATTGATAACATAAGTAAAAGTTAAAGAATTCCCTTGATAACGTAATGTACTCATCTGCAAATATTAATGAAGTGTTATCTTTGTTCAAAGCATTGTGCTCGCCTTAATGTATATAATTGGTTAGCAAAGCAGACATACCTTGTGAAGTCCAGTTGGTAAGATGGACATTCATTAAATAATTATTAAATATACAGTGTGGCAGATCCTCTCAGTGCCCATCCACATGCCCTTGGTACTTTGTGAACAAAGGCTGTTTACATTTAATGACTGTATATCTGCCTAAGGGCTTTTGTTTCTGGAAATGAGAGCATCCTTGGTCCATTTACAAGGAAAGCTTTACATGCTGAGGCATTCACCTCAGTGGAAGCAATCCTCCCTAGCTTCCTTGCCCCTCATTTGGGATAGTTTTGAGATGTGTTTTTCGTTTTGTGTCAGAAATCTCTAGAGACATTAGGCTCCACTTGCCTCATGGTGGTAACTTACTTGCTAGGATACCCTTTATTGACTGGGATCACTTCCCAAATCAAATACTTAAACTGAAATTGTCTCAGCATGTGTTCTGGGAAATCCAAACTAAGATACATGTGAACACATTTTGATAAATTCTGTGGAGGGAAAGTAAAGGTCGCTATAAAATTTGAAAGAGAAAGTCAAGTCTGGGGGTTTAGTGGGTTTAGTGAAGGCTACTCTAAAGTGTTATTTGAAGGTTGAGAAGGAGTTAAGTAGGTAAAGGCATACCAGGCTGAAGGAAATAGCAGTGTTAAGCTCTGTGAGTAAGAAAGAGTGCAGCAGTTTTGGAAAGGGAACGACACTAAGGTTAATAAGAAAAAATGGTGGCAATAGATGAGGCTATGCATATAGGCAGGGTCAGGTTCAGTCTTATAGACCATGTTGAAAAACTTGGCCTTTATCTGAAGAGCAGCAGCAAACCAAAACAATTTTTAAGCAAAAGAGGCATGGTCAGATTTAGGTTTTAAAAGATTACTCTGGGTGTCTTATGGAGAGAAGATTGCCGTGAGACAAGGAGGGTAACCCCAGGAGGAGGAATCCATTGCACTGATGAAAGAGATGATGGTAGCTTGTACTAGTATATAATTTCTCAACCTTGGCATTATTAACATACTGGGCCAGATAATTCTTTGTTGTGGGTGTTGTCCTTTGCATTGTAGGATTTTAAACAGTATCCCTGACCTCCTGCACACTATATGCAGGTAGCATTGCTCTTTCCAGCTGTGACAGCCTAAACTGTTATCAGGCATTGATGAATGTCCCTTTGGCAACAAAATTGCCCTGCTTGTGATTTCAGTGAACTTAAAAAGGATAGATACTTGAGAGGGTTCACTTCAAAGTCTCTGCTAAAAACAGAGAGGGATGGTGGGAGGGAAGGGCTTTTTGGTTAGTACCAAATTTGTTCTTAATTGCAAGTAGATTGAAAAATGGAACATCATGAAAATAAGTTCCATCTGTTTTATGGTTTATCATATTTCAAACTAAGCTTTTCTGACCCTCCGGAGTACCTCTACCTCACTTCTTCCTTATCTGGGTCAACTGGACAATCAGTTTTCTTCTTAATCACTTCCAAAATTATTGATTTTTATCTTCATATCCAAACAACAAATGTCATCCTTCCATTTTTTTACCATCTCTTTTTTTAAAAATGATTTTATTTATTTATTTGACAGAGAGAGAGCACAAGTAGGCAGAGTGGCAGGCAGAAGGAGAGGGAGAAGCAAATACTGGGCTTGATTCCAGGACACTGGGATCATGACCTGAGCCAAGGCAGCCTCTTAACTGACTGAGCCACCCAGACACCCCTGTTATCATTTCTTTTTTATAGATGTGCGTCTGTTACTTTAGTTGTGCTCTTTGTATTCTCAGTGATTTTTGTCTCCATCAGTCCTCAGTGTCCAGCAAGATGACCTTCCCCTTCCTTTCTGATACTTTGCCCAAACACTTCAGGCCAAATTGGCCTCTTCTTCGTGAGGACTCTCAAAGCACATGTTGCTTTTTTTGGCAATTAATTAAGACAGTTTTCCATAGTGTTATATTTTCTAACATGTATATCCTCCCCCCCAACTTAAATGATAAGCAGCATAATCTTGGGCCTGTGTGATGTTGTTGTGTGTCTCAGCCCTGTTCAAATAGTACACATTATATACTTGCTCAATAAGCCTGTGTATCACCTCACATGGTTGCTACATGAGTTAATACTTGAGAAACGGCTTTTACCACTTTTAGTCTGTTCTATAGACTCTGTTATTTCCAGAGAACTTTCCAGAGTCTATAGAACAGACCATACCAATCACTAACCTTTTTCAACTGTTATAATTTCAAAGGGCATTTGGCTGAAAATCCACTTTGGTGGCAATGCTGCCAAGGAGAAATGGTGACATTACTGTGTGTGAGCTCAACCCAGATGATGTTAACTGCAGTATATTGCCTCATTTTTAGTCCAAAGTCACAGAGAAGGCTTTTTATAAAACTACTAATCTGAGTTGATGACTAAAAGGGAAATATTTAAAGGTCTTTCCTTCTCTCCATTGAGTCAGTATAAATAGGAATGACATGCACATAGTGAGGGGAGAAGGTGCCATGAATAGAGATTTTTGTAGCACATTTTTCATTGACTTTAATGAGATGTGTGTGGCTAAATGTGTTAGTGCAGTTGGCAGAGTGTCTTTTTTCAAAGCATCAAGTTTTAGCCTAAAGTCTCAGTGACTATTTGAAACAGAGCTAGAATAATAAAAAAAAAAAGTAGTGGTATTCAGAAAGCCCACCGACCCCGGGTGCATACAGGGTCCTTACCAGGTTCATTAGGAGTAGGATCACCCTTAAATATTGAGGAACTAAGACAAGGTGCTGTGGAGTTGTGGGCATTAACAATAAACTGCACGGGTAATTGCAGTGAAAGAGAATGAGAGAGATGCCCCAGCAATGAAGAATTTTATATTGGGTTGCTTTTTTTTTGCTGGCTAAAACCTCAGAATTCCCATATTTCCATAGGAAAATGCCTTGCCGATAACTTAACAACTTGATTAGGTGTGGAAGGTGTCAATATTTCCCACCTAACAAATGTTCTTAAGGCATTGTCCTTAGCATATCCTACGGCAAGACTCAAAAATAAAGACAGCATAAGTCAGTTGCTCGATCAACAGATACACATTAATTTTTTTCTTTGTATAATGAACAGTGTTAGGCATTATGAGACATTTAATTAAAAGGAATAATGCTTATCCTTCACAAATTTGCTGTTATCTGAACACTTTAAAAATGTTCAAATGAAAGTGATAATATGTGTCAATTGTGTTGTATTAAAAATGAGTGCATTTAAAATTCACATACAGTAAATAGACAACCCTAAATGCTTCATATGTGGTAATTCAGTTAATCATCATTACAAATTTACTGGAAAATGCTGTTGATTACTGTTTTACTAATGAGAAAATGGAGGCATAGAGAGATGAACTAAAAAGTACAAATTGCTAAGTTTAACAGTAGAGCAAGAATTTGAACCTGAGTAATGTGACTCCATAGTTTGGCTAAAACAATAGTTGAGAGCACGTATTGCATGGAGCATTGGGTGTGGGGCATAAACAATGAATCTTGGAACACTGAAAAAAATAAAATAAATCATTATAAAAAATAGGCGATGCTGATGAAGAAGAGATTTTCCAGTTTTCTCAGAACAGAATGGAATTTTCCTAGTCTTAAATGAGAGATGTGATGTATATGAATGAGAGAGAATGGGGTGGAGTCTTGGAAGTGTGTAGATCTGGGGGTGGAGTTGTAGGGAGATGGTAAAAAATGATAATTTTTTATTTGAAGCAGCAGCTTGAATGTGGAAATTAAAATGGCATATTAGGTGTATATGTGGGTGGAAGAGTGAGTAGCAGTTCTAATCTAGGCAGTTTCGTGTTGGAGATTAGTTGATGGTATATAGGAACAGAGATTGGTATAAGTTTCTAAGCAAGTACTTTTACAACACCTTAAAATTTAAAATCTACGTGACCTTTTTGAACCAGCCTTTCCACATCTAGGAATGTATTCTCCAAATGATTTAAATTGTATTGTTCATAAAATTGAAAAAATGACAGTGACATTAAAGACCTCCAAAAGAATTGTTAATTTGTATTTTATCATACCCTGGAATATTTGAAAAGTTTGAGGCTCATCTATTTTTACTGACACTGAGAGCTTGTGCAGTGGAAAGAAAAGTGACTTGATGAATGAAATGTATAATATGACTTTATTTGAAAAGTATGTGTAGTCAAGAAACATTTATGGGACCTTCACTATGGGCAGGGCAAATGATGAAGGGATACAGTGGTGAAGCAAACAAAGATGCCTGCCCTTGTTAGGATTGCATCTTGGAGAGGAGTCAGGCAACAAAAATTTACATGGCAAGAAAAGCAAATATTTTGATATCTTAGGAGGTGATAAATACATGGGAAAAAAAAGGAAAGAGCCATAAATGAGATTGGGTGTGCTGATGGGGGTGGTAGAGGCAATTTTAAATGTGATATCCTGGGTTTGCCTCATGGAGGAGGTGGGAAATGAGCAAGACATGAAAAGCTGAAAACACTAAAAGGAATGTGTGCTCTGTGTAGAGAGAAGAGCAGCAACTAAAACAAACACCTTAAGGTAGGAACATGCTTGGTGTTCAAAGAACACCTAGAAATGTGGTATGGCCGACGTGGGGAAAGTGAGGGAAAAAATAGATGAAAGAAGGTTGGAAAGTTAAATTGGGTCTGGATTATAGAGAGTAGGACTGTAGAAAACAAATACAATGGAAACCTTCTATGTAATTTAATATATTTAGTGGCCACATTGAAAAAAAAGAAAAGAAACATGAAATTGATATTAATAGTGTATTTTATTTAGGACCATATTTTCAAAATATTATTTTAACATGATATCACTACAGAATATTAATATGATATTTGATATTTTTGTGCTAACGCTTTGCATTATGGTGCATATTTCTTACCTAAAGTACATCTCAATTTAGATTAGCCACATTTTAAGTCTTAGGTCCACAAGTAGCTCGTGGCCATTTTATTGAACAGCGGAGAGATAGGATTTGGCTTGTACCTGCACTAAAATAGTCAGTGTGGAAGATTGAGCTGAATAGTAACTTGATCAATCTTTTATTTATTTATTTATTTATTTATTTATTTATTTATTTATTTATTATTTAGAGCCAGATAAACCTGAATTTATTTTTCCCCTATAAAACCTTTATTTTTTATTTTAATTTTTTTATTTTTATTAGCATATAATGTATTATTTGTTTCAAGGGTACAGGTCTGTGAATCATCAGTCTTACCCAATTCATGGCACTCACCATAGCACATACCCTCCCCAGTGTCCATCACCCAGCCACCCTATTCCTCCCCCCACCTCCAGCAGCCCTCAGTTTGTTTCCGGAGATTAAGAGTCTTTTATGGTTTGTCTCCCTCCCTGGTCCTATATTGTGTTGGGAAAATTGAACGTCCACATAGAGAAGAATCTTACATTTTTAAATGTATCACCTTGAGAGGTGTGATAAGGAGCACTCAAGTTGGGGAGGGAGAGAGGAAATAGTAATAGAATCAAAGAGACCTATTAAGAGGCTGTTGCACCAATCCAGGCAGGAGATGATGGTAATTTAGTCTTGGGTATTAGCAGTGTGGGAGGAGTGGTCAGATTCTACATATCTTTTGAAGGTAGAGCCAACCTGATTTTCTTATAGATTGAATATAGGGTGTAGAGCAAATGGAATTGTTAAGGATAATATCAAGGCCTTTAGGATGAGTAACTGGAAAGATGGTTTGATTTGAAATGGTGATTCTGCAGGTAAGGCATGATTGGATGGTAAAACTTAAAGTGTGAGATTTCTATATTTGATACCCAAGTGGAGAGGCAAGTTAGCAGTTGGAAATATGAGTCTGAATTTGAGAGAGAAGTCTGGACTGGGGATATAAATTTGAAAGTTGTCAGCATAAATAAAAATATTTGACTATAGTCCTGAATGAGGTCATTGAGTGAGTGAGGGTAGATGGAGAAGGGAAGAAGTCTGAGGACCGAGATTTGACATTCTCCGGTAGTATGAGAGCCAAGTACAATTTGGATGGATTTACACCATATTGATAAGCACTAGATGGGGGCACTTCCAGGGCCTGGTAAAAGGGGACTTTCAATATCTGTATTATTTTTATAATAGATGTATAATAGTTTTTTTAAAAGATTTTATTTATTTATTAGAGAGAGAGAGATCACAAGTAGGCAGAAAGGTAGACAGAGACAGAGGAGGAAGCAAGCTCCCTGCTGAGCAGAGAGCCCAAGGTGGGCCTCAATCCCAGGACCCTGAGATCATGACCTGAGCTGAAGGCAGAGGCTTTAACCCACTGAGCCACCGAAGTGCCCAATAGTTTTCTGATATAAAAATATATTAGCAGTCCAGAGAAGCTTTCAGTTTCAACTCAGACTCAACTCTTCATGTAAAGAACCTGAGGAGTCATTACTTTTGCCTCTACGACAAGAAAAAGCTTGACAAACTGAGTATCAGTGACTTTCTATTCTAGGACTCATCAGTGAGTCCTAAATAGGACCTCCAAGATTAAAAGTCAGGCTTCTCTCCTAAAATGTGGAAAGGCAGGTAACTTCAGGGAGACACAAACTGAAGCAGTTGCTTGTCTGGAGCAGAAGCCTCCCGAGGACATATATGCCTGCAAGGAACATTGAACTAGAAATTCTCATGAATTGCTAAAGACTCAGTGTGGGTTAGCATGAGTAAGTGCTTCTCCTTGGAGTTACAGTCATAGTTGGGGAAGGGGGCCCACAAGTTTTCAGGTTTTCCTCCAGGAACCCCAGTAAATTCTTAACTAGAAAGATTGGGGATAATTCAGAGAAGGCTACACACCCTCTTATCTCTGCCCTATTGATTGCAAAAGTTGTTAAATGGTATTTTCTTTGGATAAAGGATTCTGGATTGGCAGGTTTAAAAACAATTTTATCTAACCCAGCCCCTAAGTGACTACAGAGGGCAGAGCCCCATGCCAACTTGTGATGGACATGCAAGAAGTAAGCTCTGTGTGTGTGTGTGTGTGTGTGTGTGTCTGTGTTTTAAAGATTTTATTTAGGGGCACCTGAGCGGATCAGTAGGTTGGATGTCTGCCTTTGGCTCGGGTCATGATCCCAGGGGCCTGGGGTCTAGCCCCATGTTGGTTTCCCTGCTCAGCGGTGAATCTGTTTCTCCCTCTCCCTCTGCCCCTCCGCCTGCTTGTGCACTCTTTTGCTCTTCCTTTCTCTTTGTCTCAAATAAATAAATAAAATCTTTAAAAAAATAAAGATTTTATTTATTTATTTGAGACAAGTGTGCACACAAGTCAGGGGTTGGAGAGGCAGAGAGAGAAGCAGACTCCCTGCTGAGCAGGGAGCCTGATATGGGGCTCAGTCTCAGGACCCAGGATTATGAGCTGAGCCGTAGGTGCATGCTTAACTGACTGAGCCACCCAGGTACTGCTAAGCTGTGCTTTATTTCCAAAAACAAACAAAAATTTAGTGTAATTATGGTAGTTCTTGAAAGCCAAAGTAATGAAATATGATAATTTATGCTACATAGAGGTTGGAAAACTATTGGATGTTTTTTGGAGGTGGAGTGATTTTGTTAACCCATTGAAACCATGCTCTTTGTCTATTGTCTTAGTAGCAGCGTGCAGCAAAAATTCTCTGCTCTCTGAACTGTCACCCATGGCTCCAACATGTGTCTATAGTTCCTTAATAGGAACAGTAATAAGAACCACAACTAAATGATACCTACAAGAATTTTGTTCATAGTATTAGATAATAGAATTAGCTGTGTGTATTATTTGAGACTATTTTTAAAGGCATATTTATTTTTTATATATTTTTAAAGATTTTATTTATTTGAGAGAGAGAAAACACGAATGGCGGGGGTGGTGGTGGTAGGGGACAGAGGGAGAAGCAGACTCCATGCTTAAGGGGACTTGGGGATCATGACCTGAACTGAAGGCAGATACTTAACCAACTGAGCCACCCAGGCACCCCTTAAATGCATATTCATAAGTTTTAGAATTTTAAGAGTATCTTAATGCTTTTATATAATTTCCAACAGTATAACATGAAAATATTCATACTGAGTAATTCCATCCATTTTTAGAATTAAATGAATATTATTAAAAAGTGTATGTAAGAGTATAGTTTTCCATTATTGGCTGTTATCCATAGAAATTAAAAATTGCTTATTCCATAATGCCTTTAAAAATAGTTGTGTATTTAATGTATATCTAGTCTCAAGTGGCTTTTAATTAAGGATCTAGAGATTTACCTTATAAAAAAGAATCTTAGCTTTGGAAATATTCTGCTGCATGCTCTTCATGCCTTTGAGAAAGGCATTTAATATCGTGTCTAATATTTCTTTGCCTGTGGGAGAAAAATAACCTAAAGTTCTGAAATGCTACATATGTTGCATTGTGAATCATGGCAACTTAGAGCAAGAAAGATTGGATCTAGAATTTCTTTATCTTGCCTCAGATTTTTCATTTTCTAACAAAAGCCCTTTTCTCATGAGCTATGCGTGAGGATAGTTATGAGTCAAAGGCATTCTGTTCCCAAATTTATACATAATACTTCAGTTAAGAAACAGAATCTGAAGGACAAGTTCACATATAGATGAAAAGTAGAAGGAAGGCAGTCAACTCCCTCAAATAATAGATTAAATATCACCCCCTCCTCTTAAAAAAAGATGTCTGTGAGTGTTAAGTTATCACTATTCCCTAGAAATTTCTGTTGATTAGAAGATGAACCTTGATTGAGAGGTAAAGTTTCAGCCTCCACGAAGCTGATAACATACTCAGCAGGAATTGCCAGTATTGTTTAAATAGACATATCTTGTAAAGGTGAATTTCAAAATGTTTTCACAGCTCTCTGAACAGTATTCTCACACATTTTAAATAAGTAGGTCAATGTTATCATTTATACATAATTTTATTGCCTTAGTGCTATATTTTTATGATTATCTCAAAAATGCTTCACTAAAGATACAGTAAAATTTCTCAGTGATTTTATATTCTCTCCTAGTCTTGTTTTGCTTGAGAGGTCTTCATTGTCTGTTCCTACTTAACTGCTTTAAAACCTGTCTCTTGTTTCCATCTTAGACCCTGCATCATTATCTTCCCCCTTTTTTTTTTTTTTTTTTTTGAGCCCAGACACCTTCCTGGGTCAGTCACTTCTCCCTAACATTTTGGCTCTTATCTTTCTTCCACATTTGATTATTTAATTGTGCAACTGAAGAACAGACTTAGTCTCACATATCTTTGTGTCCCCAGTACATGTGGAGATCTAGGCAAAGTATAGACTTACAAATTTAAAAAAAAAATGTGGGGTGGCGGGGGGGAGAGGAAAGGACGAAAGGAAATTATACATCTAAATCTGAATGTAAACAGTGGCTCGTATCTTTATAATATAATTTTTCTTTAAAAATCAGATACTCAGGCCAAGACAGCAGCCTATGCACACACTAAACTGTGCAAATATCTATATAGTGTATTTTGGTGGGAGTTTTAGTTTACTTAGAAATAACCTTATGTAAAAAGAAGACTCTTCCCTGCCATGAACAATTTTGCAAGTAGAAAAATTAGGATTAATATATTGAGAGTCAAACCTACTGAAAATCAGCAATATCTTAGGCACACTGGTACAATAAGCTGTGAGAAATGATTAGTGGTATAGATTTTTAGGACAGAAGAGGATATTTTGCAAATGTGCTTTATATCTTCATTGTCCTGCCGATGGTTATCACCATGTATTTACCACCTGCAAACATTAGATCTTAGTAAAATTATTCATGGAGTTTTACAAAATTTTGATACCTGAGCTTCATGATTGAAGACTGAAGGTGGTGGATCAGTGGAGGACTTTTTTTTCCTGAGTTGATAAAGAACCAGACAGAACATTAAAAAGAAAACAAAACAAAACATATTTTCTCCTGCATTTTTTAAAAAAATATTTATTTATTTGACAGAGAGAAACACAGCTAGAGAGGGAACACAAGCAGGGGGGTGAGAGAGGGAGAAGCAGGTTTCCCACCAAGCAGGGAGCCTGATGCAGGGCTTGATCCTGGGACTCCGAGATCATGACTAGAGCTGAAGGCAGTCACTTAACCAACTGAACCACCCAGGTGCCCCATCTCCTTCTGCATTTTTGGTGATACCTGGGGACTCACTGATCTTCAAAATACTTTCAAGAATTTTCAAGCTGTGTTTCCTTGCATCTTAGAGGTAAAATAATCTTATGCAGTATTTTCCAAAACGACCTCCCTGAAATGCTCATGTTTTTTGACAATGTTAATTAACTAATATGGCAAGTCAATGTTAAGGATATTATTTCTTTTTTTTTTTTAAAGATTTTATCTATTTGACAGAGAGAAACAAAGCCAGAGAGGGAACACAAGCAGGGGGGGTGAGAGAGGGAGAAGCAGGCTTCCCGCCGAGCAGAGAGCCCGATGTGGGACTCGATCCCGGATCTCCGGGATCATGACCTGAGCCGAAGGCAGTCGCTTAACCAACTGAGCCACCCAGGAGCCCCAAGGATATTATTTCTTAAAAAAAATTAACTGTATGTAAGAAAATTACTAAATAAATTTAAATAATCCTTACTATTACACAGTACTTTTTTCTTTAGAAATATAATGCCAAGTCAAGAATGCTACGAAAGAGAATGAGAAATCATTTATTGCTTTAATTTGCTCAATAAATGTTTTTAGAGTGCCTGTTATATGCCTGGTACTATAATAGGTACTTGAAAGGTACATCAGTAAAATGCATTAATGCAAGACTTAAAATCTGCTGTATTTATAAATGATTTTCTATTTGATAGTTGCTGGATTCTGTTATACCTTACAATGTTGTAATATATTTGTCCATAAAAATTTATGAATGAATTAAGTAAATTAAATAATCAGTCTAACTCATTGAAGTTAAAAATAAATTAAGTGTTGATCATTTCTTATAGAATTTATTACATTATCTTTTTTATTCATTTGCTATATAAAATAGAAGAGTTGATTTCTGTGAAGAATGGAGATTTTTCAATGCATTTGAGTTTAAAGAGTATCACAAACAGGAGACAGTTAATCCACACATGAAGCTTTATTGTAAGCAAAAGCTGTTTTATGTAGTTCTTTGGGAAAGCTTCTTGGCATGGGAAAGTTATAGCAAGTTCTGAAATAAGTTTTTGAGACAAAATTTTTGTACAACTTAAGCGAATCATACATTGGTAGATGACATAAGAATTTTATAAACATTAGGAATGTATCTCTAATTTTATCGTGTTAGACATGAAGCAGTCTTCTCTGTCTGACTTGTTGACTTGGAGCAGTTTGTGGTTTAAGTGAAAGAACCAAGTAGTCTTTTGTAAAGATAGTGGGGTGGAAAAAGACACATACAGGTAGATGTAGATCTATAAAATTAACTTCTCTGACTCTTATTTTGTCCAGCCAGCTTGGCTTTTGGAGGTGTTTTCTGTGCTAAATTTCAGGCAGATTTGTGAACCAAGGATAAGAATCCTTTTCTTCCCACTCTTGTTTAAAAAAAGAAAAAAAAAACCAGTATGTAAGTTGCTCTACGCATTTCATAAAAATACAAGTTGCTTTTCCTTTGTAATTTTTTTGAATGGATTTGGGATCAGACATAATTTTCAATATTTTTTTTCACAAAAAGGGATATATACTCACAGGAATTTAGGAAATGTTGGTATACTGTCTTTGAATAGAGGCTTTGAATCTCACTGAATTGGATTTAACAAAAGTACATTTACCACTTACCATGGACCCTCATTCCTGATTATTCTCTTTGGCTCTTGTTTTCTTTTCTGTCTCATAAAGATATTAATAATTAGTACATAGTTTCTTAGACATCAGTAAGGTAATGAAAATAAAAAGAGTTCAGCCCTGGACCTGCCTCATGGAAAGAATTAATGGAAAATAATAATATAAATAAAATAATTAGGCATCTGTTATGTATTAGGCTTGAGAATAATGCACAGAATATTAAATTGGGTTTTGGTTTCCGATATATCCTCTAGTTGCAGACCTAAGGACTTATATCCTTGAAGTAATAACTAAAAATAAAAGTAGACAAATTTTTTTTAATGTAAACTTCAGATTTCCTTTTATATAAATATTGAAAATAGTCCTGGAAAAAATTAGAAATTGCTTTATAAGTACTTCACATGTTTAATGTTTATAAAGTAGAACCAGACTCATAGTCGATCTTCAGTAAAGTTTGTATTGGTTAGTAGTTTCTTGAGAAAACAAAAGCAAAAGACAATTCAATTTGCCAGTTAAATTTCTCTTTGAAGAGTAGAAAGGTGTTACAGCTTGTGGATGCCAGGTGGAGCACATTAAAGGTCAGGCCGAGTGTGAGATTTGCTTTTCTAATAGGAAGATTCCAGCTTATGTGAGAGAGGGAAGGAGTATTTTTTAGTCTACTTTGTTAATGAAAATCAAGAAAGAGCATAACGTTAGAATTAGAGTGTGTGTGTGTGTGTGTGTGTGTGTGTGTGTGTGTATTGGTCTCAATTTTATTTAGTGGCTTCAGTTAGAGGTTTTTTTTTTTTTTTTTTTCTTCCTACTGAGTGAACACATACTGCTTGGAAAATGTGATGAAAATTTTTTGAAGGGGCGCCTGGGTGCCTCAGTTGGTTAAGCGCCTGCCTTTGGCTCAGGTCATCACCCCAGGGTCCTGGAATCAAGCCCTGCAGCTTCTCCCTCTCCCTCTGCCTGCTGTTCTGCCTACTTGTGCTCTCTCTATCTCTCTGACAAATAAACAAATTAAAAAAAACATTAAAAGAAAAAAAATTAAAGATTTTATTTATTTGACAGAGAGAAACACAGCCAGAGAGGGAACACAAGCAGGGGGAGTGAGAGAGGGAGAAGCAGGCTTCCTGCCAAGCAGGAAGCCGGATGTGGGACTCGATCCCGGGTCTCCGGGATCATGACCTGAGCCGAAGGCAGTCACTTAACCAACTGAGCCACCCAGGTGCCCCTAAAAGAAAAAAATTTTAAGAAAAATGCAAATAATAATTGTGCATATTCCCAAGTAATTTGTGATTTTTTTCCTTGCACCTATACTCTTCACATGTATTCACTTGTAATAAAAAAAGCCTGCACCTGCAATCATTATCTTTTATTTTCCTTTCTTTTTTAATACCACCCTGCCATGTATTGTAAGATGCATATTTATGAAGAATTAAGAGAATCCAAAATTGAATTTTCTTGTCCAGCCAAACCAGCTGCTGATGGCTGTCCTCAAGATAACTTACTTGCTCAGATATGCTCCTGATGCTGTCTTTTATAGTCGACAGGGAGTGTCAGTCTGTCAGTACTAAGTGCCATTTGTGAAATTAACAACACAGGGAGAACAATGCTGCTGTGATAGTAGTTGCAACTATACATGTTTGCTGGTGTTAGAAAATGAAGGAATTTAGTAATATCCTTTCAGTCACCTGATAGTTTTTCCTCTTTAGTATTTCTCTACTTTATGGCATATTAAGCACATTAAATGACTTATTTGTTAGTGCAAATAATACTTTTTAATTTGTGTTTAGAAATACTACCCATAGAAAACTGTAGAATGACTATTTTGTTGGAGAGTTGTCCATACCTCTATGAAAAAATGAAAATAAAATATGTATGAGGTGAACTGCTGATTATTTTATACAAAGTCATCCAACAGATATTTTCAACTTTATGTAAATGGAATATAATTTGGCATCTAGCTCCGTATCTATTTGTTTCTAGAAAAGAAAAATTTACTTAGATGATTCAAAATGAGATTTGGTTTTAATAACACAAATACATAAACATACTCTGACAGTCTCTTTTATGAACAACTTAAAAATACATTAAAAACATCGAGACGATTTCTGCATTTTTGTTGTATTCAGAAAAGCATTGTGTAGTTAAGTGGAAGAAAAAAAGGTTCTTCCATTTCAGATGATAATTTTATTTAAAGTCCATACTTATTTTTAGAGTTATTTATATCAATAAAGTGATAACTAATGCTCAGGACTATTACACTTTATTCATTTATTTTTTCATAATTTGTGAAAAATTTTAACCAGGTTTTCTACTTAGCATATAAGTGATGTTTACCTAGTGCTTCTGTGCCCAGGAAAAATTTCATGTGCTCCGTGGTTACTAATTAACTTGTGTCAGGTGCCTGGATGGCTCAGTCTGTTGGGTGTCTTCCTTCCTCTTGGGTCGTGATCTTGGGGTGCTCAGATTGAGCCACGCATCAGGCTTCCTCCTCAATGGGAAGTCTACTTCTCCCTCTACCTCTCTCTCTCGTTCTTGCTCTGGCTCTCGCTCTGGCTCTCACTCTCAAGTAAATCAAGAAAATCTTTTTTTTAAGGTTTTACTTATTTGACAATGAGAGAGATCACAAATAGGCAGAGAAGAAGGCAGAGAAAGAGGTGGAAGCAGGCTCCCTGCTGAGCAGAGAGCCCGATGTGAGGCTTGATGCTAGGCCCTGAGATCATGATCTGAGCCAAAGACAAGGCTTGACCCTCTGAGCCACCCAGGTGCCCCAAACCAGTAAAATATTTAAAAAATTAACTTATGTCATTCTCACAGTGTTTCTGTGAAGTAAATGCTGTGATTTTCCCCAGTTCAAAGATGAGGAAACTGAGGTATAAAGGAAATAATCAATCCAAGATCCTAAAATCCTAAATAACCAGATGTGATTTGAATCCAGAACTCTATAGCCCACTTGCCTAAACACTGTTCTGTACTTCTTCACTTAGATATACTGCAGAAACAGAGGAATCTGTTTGCAAACACAACTAGCTCAAACTGCTTGTGAAAGTAGTAGTAACGTGAATAGAAGACTTATTTTTTCAATTTTATTATTTTATGGGTTGCCTATAAGATTGATGATAAGTTTTCCTCTTTCTCTTTTTTCCCCAATGGCTTAATAAAGAAAATGATCTTCATTATAGTATATATGAGATGATTTTGATAAAATTTCCTATTACATCAGAATTATATTATTCTGGTAAATTCAGGTAACACTGCACAATTATTGTCAACATTATTTTATGATGTGTAGAAATGTCCACAAATCAGTTTCTGTTTTCTTATATGAAAGACCATTCTGTTCAAAGTAAGCAGAGAGATTGTTTTCAATAGTTTATTAAAATATTTTGAAATCAAGAAGGACATAACATATTATCCACCATGACCAGGTGGGATTTATCCCAGGAATGCAAGGTGGTTCAACACTCGCAAATCAATCAGTGTGATAGAATAAATCAATAAGAGAGAAGAACCACATGGTACTCTCAGTTGCTGCAGAAAAGGCATTTGACAAAATACAACATCCATTCCTGATTAAAACTGTTCAAAGTATAAGGAGAGAGGGAACATTCCTCAACCTCATAAAATCTATCTACAAAAAACCCACAGTGAATATCATTCTCAACAGGGAAAAACTGACAGCCTTTCCTCTGAGATCAGGAACAAAACAAGGATGCCTCTCACCACTGTTGTTCAACAAAGTGTTAGAAGTGCTAGCAACAGCAATCAGACAACAGAAAGAAATAAAAGGTATTCAAATTGGCAAAGAAGAAGTCAAACTCTCTCTCTTTGCAGATGACACGGTACTCTATATGGAAAACCCGAAAGACTCTACCCCCCCAGACTACTAGAACTCATACAATTCAGTAATGTGGCAGGATACAAAATCAATGCACAGAAATCAGTTGCGTGCTTATACACTAACAATGAAAATATAGAAAAGGAAATCAGAGAATCGATTCCATTTACTATAGCACCAAAAACCATAAGATTCTTAGGAATAAACCTAACCAAAGAAGTCAAGGATCTGTACTCGAGGAACTACAGAACACTCATGAAAGAAATTGAAGACGACACAAAAAGATGGAAGAGCATTCCATGCTCATGGATCGGAAGAATAAACATTGTCAAAATGTCTATACTGCCCAGGGCAATCTATACTTTCAATGCCATTCCGATCAAAATTCCACCAACATTCTTCAGAGGGTTGGAACGAACAATCCTAAAATTTATATGGAACCAAAAAAGACCCCGAATCACTAAGGAATTGTTGAAGAAGAAAAATAAAGCTGGGGGCATCACGTTACCTGACTTCAGGCAGTGCATGAGGGGTAAACTGGAGGGCAGTGGGAGAAGGAAAGTAAATGGGAACTAGGGTAGTCTAGGGAGGGAAACGAAACAACAGAGACTTTGGACACAGAAACAAACTGAGGGACTTGGAGGGAGGGGGGTGGAGGGATGGGAGAGCCTGGCGGTGGGTACTGGGGACACCTAAAGCATGGAGCAGTGGGCATGGGGAATGGGGAATGAATCTTGGAACACTGGGAAAAAAAAATTTAGTAACAATAAAAAAAAAAACAAGCTGTGATCACCAAGACAGCATGGTACTGTCACAAAACCAAATAGACCAATGGAACAGAGTAGAGAGTCCAGTCCAGATATGGACCAACAAATCTATGGTCAAATCATCTTCGACAAAGCAGGAAAAAATATCCAGTGGAAAAAAGACAGTCTCTTCAATAAATGGTGCTGGGAAAATTGGACAGCTACATATAGAAGAATGAAACTAGACCATTCTCTTACACCACACACAAAGGCAAACTTGAAATGGATGAAAGACCTCAACGTGAGGCAGGAATACATCAAAATCCTGGAAAAGAACATAGGCAGTAACCTCTTTCAAGATACGTCTCCAAAGACAAAGGAAACAAAAGCAAAAATGAACTAGGCAGTAACCTTTTTCAAGACACGTCTCCAAAGACAAAGGAAACAAAAGCAAAAATGAACTTTTGGGACTTCATCAAAATAAAAAGCTTCTGTACAGCAAAGGAAAGAGTCAACAAAACAAAGAGGCAACCCACAGAATGGGAGAGGATATTTGCAAATGACACTACAGACAAAGGGCTGATATCCAATATCTATAAAGAACTACTCAAACTCAACATCCAAAGAGAAGATGAACACATCAAAAAATGGGCAGGAGACATGAAGAGCCACTTCTCCATAGAAGTCATACAAATGGCTAACAAACACATGAAAAAATGTTCATCATCACTAGTTATCAGGGAAATTCAAATCCAGACCACAATGAGATACCACCTAACACCAGTCAGAGTGGCCAAAATTAACAAGACAGGAAACAACAAGTGTTGGAGAGGCTGCAGAGAAAGGGGAACTCCTCTTACACTGTTGGTGGGAATGCAAGTTGGTTCAGCTGCTTTGGAAAACAGTGTGGAGATTTCTTAAAAAATTAAAAATAGAGGTACCCTATAACCCTGTAATTGCACTAATGGGTATTTACCCCAAAGATACGGATGTAGTGAAAAGAAGGGCCATATGCACCCCAATGTTCATAGCAGCAGTGACCGCAATCGCCAAACTGTGGAAAGAGCCAAGGTGCCCATCAACAGACAAATGGATAAAGAAGATCTGGTACATATATACAATGGAATACTACACCTCCATCGGAAAGGATGAATATCTAACTTTTGTAGCAACGTGGACTGGATTGGAAGAGATTATGCTGAGTGAAATAAGCCAAGTAGAGAAAGTCAAGTATCACATGGTGTCACTTACTTACGGGGCATAAGGAGTAATATGGAGGACAGTAGGAGAAGGAAAGGAAATGGGAATTAGGGGGCGCCTGGGTGGCTCAGTGGGTTAAAGTCTCTGCCTTCAGCTCAGGTCCTTATCTCAGGGTCCTGGGATCGAGGCCCACATCAGGCTCTCTGCTCGGCAGGGAGTCTGCTTCCTTCTCTCTCTCTGCCTGCCTGTGATCTCTCTCTCTGTCAAATAAATAAGTAGAAAATCTTTAAAAAAAAAAAAAAAAAGAGGGCGCCTGGGTGGCTCAGTAGGTTAAAACATCTGCCTTTGGCTCAGGTCATGATCTCAGGGTCCTGGGATCAAGGCCCACATTGGGCTCTCTGCTCAGCAAGGAGCCTGCTTGCTCCTCTCTCTCTGCCTGCCTCTTTGCCTACTTGTGATCTCTCTCTCTCTGTCAAATAAATAAATAAAATATTTAAAAAAATAAATGGGAATTAGGGCAATTCTGGGAGAGAAATGAAACATGAGAGACTGGACTCAGAAACGAACTGAGGGTCTTGGAGGGAAGGGGGTAGGGGGATGGGAGAGCCTGGTGGTGGGTACTGAGGGCATGTATTGCATGGAGCACTGGGTGTGGGGCATAAACAATGAATCTTGGAACACTGAAAAAATAAAATTAAAAAAGGAGGACATATCATAGAGTTGGTATCTGAAGTTTTGTACATTTGTTCTGGCAATATCTTTATTCAGAGTAGGAGGGGAAGAATTTATTTTCTGCAAATACCTACTGTTTACCACCCACACCCCAACATGAAGTCTGGAGAGGTAGGCTCTTCATTAGGAGAATTCATACTATGTTTATAATGACAGCAGCGCTAAAGAACTTTTTTCTTTGGAAGAAATATCATTCCACCTTTAATGAAAGGGAAACTGTATGTCTTTGTTTTATTCTAATCAACTAAGAAGGAGCCTCAAACCTCAAAGCACATGGGAGAGTCTTAACAAACAGTATTCTGTATTATTTGGAGATAAATATGAATATTGTATATCCACTTAAATTTTTTCCCAAAATTACTCTCAGAATGAATATTGGAAACGTCATCTATTGCAATGCCTTATTTCAGAACACTTTTTAATTCACACCGTGAATAAACCCATTCTATAGTTGAAGAAACTGAGATGCCAAGAACTTAAGTAACAAACTCAAATCCTTCGGAATCATGCCCCTGCATACTGATTATGTTGATTTCCTTGTAGATACTCTAGCTGTTATAAATATTTGCCTATTTGCTGCTCTCAAAATCTTTTTCCATGAGTAAGCAGGCATTAAGGAAGGTTTCATGATGTCTTTTTTAAGAAAGTCTTACATTTTTTTAAATTTGAAGAGAACTTTACAGCAAAATCTAGCTACCTTTTTAGATATTCTAATTTGCTCATCTCAAATGTTTTTCATGCTACTATAATGACTATAATTATGTCATTTCTAAACTTTAATTTCTGTAAATGTAAGGTCACTTTTATTTTGCAGTTAGTAAATTGTCTTTCAGACTAACCAAAATGTCTTGGAGAAGGTGTGTGTATTTCATATCAGAAATATACTATTTTTATAAAGTTTTTGTGAATTTATATGCAAATTTCGAAATAAGTTATATATACTTACATAAATTCAGAGATATATGCATGTGCATGTACACACACACACACACACACACACACATACATTCAGTATTGTTACATGGTATTTCCATTGGGAAATATTTGAGTCCACTGTGATTATGTAATGCCAGTTACATAGATACAAAGGAAATGCCAGTTGAGTACAAATTTAATAGCTTTCTGGGTAGGATTCCAGAATTAGTTGATGAAGAGAACATAGTAGTTTTATTTGAAGAGTTCATTAAATTATGTTATATATGTTTTTATGAAATATAGAGGGGCATAAAAGCATCCAGAGGAAAATGAAGCACTAACCTAACAGCCTAATTACTTAGCAATCAAAGGAATTGATTTGTTACTGATTCATTTTTAATGAATTATTCAAGATTAATGGATCTTAATAAGTACCATATAAACAAGTAATATGTCTAGTGCAAGGATGCTAAAGAAATGGCTAAGTTTATGTTAAATTCTTTTAAAGATTTTATTAGAGAGTGAGAGAAAGATGGGATAAACCAGGGGAGGGGCAGAAGGAGAGGGGAAGCAGACTTCCTGTGGAGCAGGGAGCCCATAGCAAGGCTCCATCCTGGGACCCCAAGATCATGACCTGACCCAAAGTCAGATACTTAACCAAATGAGCCATCCAGGTGTCCTGGAAATGGTCACGTTTAAAGAAGCTTTACCCAGTGATTACTGACAATTGGAAACCCTTTAACATTCTAGGTACGGTTATCCAATTAAAGACATTAAATACAACTACCTGAAAAGGGGAAGTTAGTTAAGCTCATCTGAATTTTAGAGTATGGCTTTTATTTTTTTTTTTTTGAGGTTAGAATCTAGGGATGAAAATAGTCAGTGCAAAGAGGTATTGGGTTCTGGAAATAGTCACTTATGTGTAATTTTGATGATATTATGTTGAATATCCTTAAAATAATAAATAGAATGAATGTGCTGGGGTTTATGGTTACCTTGATTAAATGTGATACTACTTTTTTCCCCCCGTAAGATGTGGTAACAAATAATCAGGAGGATTATTTGGAATATTTACCAGGTGGTATAGCTTGACTTGACCAACCAGGATGAACAAGCAGATGGCATACTAGATGTGTATAATCTCTGTTTACAATATAACTAGGTAGACCAGAGCAGTGAGGTACTGGTTTTCTGCCTATATGTAAACTTGAACTCTAGACTCTGAGATGTACCAGGTGTTAGTTCCTGCCTTTCCTTCCTTTCTTCTTTCCCTCTCCTTTTCTCTATTTTCTTATTTCTTTCTTCCTTTTTTAAGGCAATGAAATAATTTCCTCAAGGCCTTTACCAGAATCATAGTAAGCTTCACAGATGAAGGGAAATTTACTTTGGTCAAAATATGGTTTGGGAGCTTCTAATTCAGCTCTCTTTCCATTTCAAGAGGGAATTCCAATGTTTAATAGTCACAGTTGGCAAACCACTGAAATATAACATTCAGGTAATTAGAAATCAACACTTTCTAAGTACAACTGGCAACACTAGCACTGAACTTACTTGTGGGTAAGTGAGGTTTACAAGCCATGGGTTGAAATATTTGTTCTTCAGCTGATAAATGAAAGTCAAAATCTGGCACATGAATGCTCATTTTAGGTTGAGATTACATAGTGCACAAGAAGATGGTTTGTTTGAAAGTTGAACATAGGCAAATCAAGTACTGACTGCAGTAGTAACCCATCCTAGTACTTGATATTGTCAATGATCATCTTGAGGAAATTTAATCTAAAAGTTTATGGAATATATATATATATATAATATATATAATAATATATTAAATATATATTAAATATATATTATAATAAAATATTATATATAATAATATATATCTATATATATTAAAAATCAGATTTTGAAAAGAAAAGGGGAAAAGTTGAATTTAAAATAAGGGCATGTATCTTTGTGAAAATAAAATCTTACTCATTTTATAATAAATGCATGTGATGTAGTGTACCGTGTGAGTATAGGTCAAATCCAGTGGCAAAATTGTATTCTTAAGCATCATTCAATAATACTTAATACTTGTCTTTGAAAAACAACAAAGGCTTGACTTGAAATTGTTCTGTGGTAGTTTCTAATAGGTGATTTCTCTTACTTGGTACAATTGTGATGTTTTTTTAAAAATCAGTTTTTGTTGTGACATTTATAAAACTAATAAAAACACTCCTGTTTCAAAAAGCTTATCCCTTTGCTGAAGTTTATATTGCTGCTCAGCTATTTCTTTGAGATTTTGGAGACTGCAGCATAATAATGACAATTTTTATCATCATTTTCCTGCTTACTTATTGGCCTCAATAATTTAGATGACCTTAAATATCAGTTATTGAATGTAGGTGTCTGTTAGACATAGAGCATTGTGTATAGGTAGAAAGGGCTATAAAAACTTCTTTTTTTCTTTCTTTTTTTTTTTTCTTTGAGAGAGAGCATGAGTGAGAGTATGAATAGGGAGGGGCAGAGGGAGAGAGAAAATCTTATGGAGACCCTTCACCCAGCGTAGACATTGACATAGGGCTCAGTCTCATGACCCTGAGATTGTGACTGGTGCTGAAATCAAGAGTTGGATACTTAACTGACTGAGCCACCAGTCACCTCACAACTGTGCTCATTTTTAAATTAATATTCCATTCTTATTGCTGGGTACATAACTGTTAGGTATTCACTGAAGTACGTCAGAACAACAACTTTTAAAGTAGATTTTTGATTGTGTTCTCCACAATACGATCTAACTTAATTCTAAGTTAGAATAAATACACTTTCTTGATAAGTATATCTTGTTGACAGAATTACCACTTAAGTAAAATGAGCAAAGAAAGAACTAATGATAATTTCTGGGGGTTTTTTTGGATAATGAATTCTACATATAGCACTGTGATGTGTAATGCTAATGTTAAGAAATGTCATGCTATAATTTTCTTTCTTTTATGTGTATGCATTACTTGAGTAAGATCCTGAGATTTATTTATTCGGAGGTATCAGTTCGGAAATTTCCTTTCTATTAAATCCCAGGACTGTTTTTTAACACGTATAAAATCTTGGAAACCACGTTCATTCAATGCCTATGACCGATGGCTTTAATGAATGCCTAACAACTTTCTTAAACCAAACAAATAATTAGTCTCAATTACAGAAGTGTAAATTTGACTCTAATTAATGAACATGCCAAGCTTTACACATTGGTTTAAGTGTAATTGATCTTAGGGCCACAGAGATCAATTTAAGGGCTGGCAAAATGACAAGTAGGAAGTGACTTAGATGTAAGAATGTTTACCACTAGGAAGATTAATTGGTGTATTAGTGATAAACTAGTAGGTGGCTGATGTAATAATGATATTCCCATAGTAAGAGGTCTCAAAATAGGATCATAAACCCCAGAGCTTTTAATTGTGCACCATTACTTTGTCAAATATACTCCTTTAAAAGAATATTTGTCACATTCATTTGTCCTCCATTTAATTTTAGTTTTTTTTTCTTTTTTGTGATTAAAAGAGAAACAGCCTAGAGGATGCATATAAATATTTTACTTTATGCTTTGAAATATTTTCATTTAACTGGGTTTTTCATTTAACTTGGGTTTGGAAAATCAAGTGCCTGTATTAAAAAGACAATGACTGATTGCTAGCTAGTATTTTTCCATTTCCTACCCTGTCAGTGAAGTCTACTTTTGTTGCCATGTTAACTTCTCCCCAATTTGATGATGAAATCTAGAGCGGGGGGAAAGGGAGAAAGGTGGTTCTATAATGTCATTACATTTCTTCTCCTTTGAAGAGCTTCTAATACCCTGAACGATGGGTTAAAAAGCTGGTATGATATGATGAAGCTGAATGGTGAGAAAAGCCCAATTGATGGCACATTCATTTCGTATGAGTGGGTTGAAGGGTTACTGGCTGAAGGAGAGACAGGCAAAGTCCTAGATCAAGAGAGTGAGGTGGCTGCTATGTCCGGAGTCACAAATATTCCCTGCCTATGTTCTTTTCTGCCTTCTTCCCCCCTACCTTCTAACCCCAGACAACTCTCCTAATAAAAAGAATTTTCAAGAAATATGTCAAAGAAAATAGACTTTTTAAAAGAAAGATGTCAAAGGAAGTTGTTGAATGAGGTACAGGGGCAGCATGAGACCAAGAGTGGAGGAAGGTGATAAAGGCACTATTTAGAAGTTAAGCCTGGAAAACTGGGGCAAGAATCAAAGCAATGCTCCAGGCAGGAATGAAGTAACCAAGGCCCAGAAGATAATCATAAGGAGCTGGAGTCTGAGGCAGGAAAAAAAGGCAAGGCCATTTAAGAGGTTTAAGGCAGAGGGTGACCTACTTAGAAAAAGATCTTTTCAACAGGCTGACTTTGGACTAGAGGGGAAATAGCTCAGGAGGCTCAAGAGTGGGTTACATTTGTCTGAGTGGAACTTGTTCTGAGTACATAAGAAATCATAATTATAGTGAATTAGGAGGAGATAATTAAATTAAGTAGTCATGTGCAAGAACATTTCCTTCTTAAATTTTTTTTAGAAAAGTTTTAGGGAGTGTTCTTCATATATCACTTTTTAAATTCACATTGTGTTTTGTTGTACAACCTGAATTAGACTACTTTGTTGGAAGAAAATTCTAAATCTATGAGCATGCTGAAAGTGGCACAATTTTACTTTTTGTAAATATATAAAGAGGCTTTGTAAATATATAAAGAGGCCCTTTATACATCTATAAAGTGTGAATTCATTTGCCCTATTTCATTTTTTTTAAAGATTTTATTTATTTGACAGAGAGAAACATAGCCAGAGAGGGAACACAAGCAGGGGGAGTGAGAGAGGGAGAAGCAGGCTTCCCGCCAAGCAGGGAACCCGATGTGGGACTCGATCCCTGGTCTCCGGGATCATGACCTGAGCTGAAGGCAGTCGCTTAACCAACTGAGCCACCCAGGCGCCCCAACACTTCATTTTAAAAAGATTTATTTGCCTATTTTAGAGGGAGAGCATGAGTGGGGAGAGGGACAAAGGAAGAGGGTGAGAGAGAATTCCAAGCAGACTACACACTTAGTGTGGAGCCTGATGTTGGGCTTGATCTCATACCCTGAGATCATTACCTGAGCAGAAATCAAGAGTCGGATGCTTAACCAACTGAGCCACCCAGGCGCCCCATTATTTCATTTTTTTAAAGATTTTATTTATTTATTTGACAGAGAGAGATGCAGAGAGAGAGGGAACACAAGCAGGGGGAGTGGGAGAGGGAGAAGCGGGCTCCTTGCTGAGCAGGGAGCCCGATGTGGGTTTCCAACCCAGGACCCTGGGATTATGACGTGAGTCGAAGCAGATGCTTAAGGACTGAGCCACCCAGATGCCCCTTCTTTGCACTGTTTCTTAGAGGACTTAATAGATAAGTGTAATGTATATTGAAGGGGTTTTATAAATACCTGTTTTTTTAAATTCAGGCAGTTAGAGTAATTTGATATTCTAAGCAATTTATCCCTTAGGATACCTCATTTGTATTAATTATTTTTGAAAATACAGCAGGATGGTGCATAGTTTTAAACACAGAAATTTTAGAATCAAATGAATTGGATTGAATCCTGGCTCTTTGGTTTTCTGCCTGTGGGAGAACACTGGGCCTCTGGATATATGCTTCATTTCCCTCACTTGTAAAATTTTGGCTAATAGTAGTGCCTGTTTCATAGCATGGTTGTAACAGTTTATTAGACACACACACACGTATACACACACATGCATATACATACATGTATATGTATATGTGCTGGAGACAATAACAGAAACAGTGAAACTGCTCATTAAATATTTATTATTATTGGCATTCCTAACAAAATATTTGTATAACAATATTAATCATCATCATCATCATCATCATCATCATCCCATTCTAATCTTAATAATAATGTTAAGGATATTTTTGCATATCATCCCTTAGCTGCTTCTCTTATTTCCTTTCTCTTCTATACAGTGAAACATGAATTGCCTGTACTTGTTCTCTTGTTTCTTGTAAACTTAATGTGTCTGGTTTGCCAAACTGCTCAGCCAACTAAACTGTTCTTGCATGGACTACAGTGACCTCCATGTTGCTAAATCCAGTCCAATTTTTAGTCCTGACTTTACTTTGACCTGTCAGTTGCAGTTGATCATCCATTTCTTTGATAGACTGTTTTCACTTGTCTTTCAGAAATGATAGTTTGGTTTCCTTCCAAAATCATTGGTTATTCCTTCTCATTCTTCTTTGCTGAGTTTGTCTCCTCTTCTAGATCTTTTAATGATGGAAGAAGCCAGACACATCCCTTGCTCCTCTCCTTGACTTACTTCCTTGGTCATTTCATTCAGTACAGTGGTTTTAGGCACTACTGCCGACATCTGGCTAACTGATACTCCCATTCAGAGGATTTCCAGACTCTTCTCCCAAATTCCAGATTTGTACACCTAATTCCTTCCTCCGTGTTCTTACTTGAGGTCCAGCAGACACTTGAAATTTAAAATGTCCAAAAGCTGGGCAGCAGATAGTCCCCTAAAAATTAGTTCCACTCACACCCTCCTAGTTGTTTAGGACAAATACTTTACAGTCATTCTTCACTCATCTTATTCTGTCATGTTTTACATGTCCTCACATTCTGTTCCCTTGGCTTGACTTCCACAGTAAATCCAGATAGTGATCACTTTTTACTACCTCCACTACTATGATCACACTCTAAATCACTAGGATTACTGTGGTGATAACTGATCTACTTGCTTCTGTACCTCCCTTCTTCTCATCTGTTTTCAACACAGAAGCCAAATGTCAGTAAAAAAATTTTTGCAAATGTTAATAAAATGATGTCAGTCTTTACAAATGCACTTTTAAGCAAGATACATACCTGCCGTAGATTGTGAACATAATCTGTTACTTTCATTTGCTAATTTAATAGGCATAACTCTAATTGAAAAGTACCTAACATCCACTGTGGCTGTCCTTGTTTGGAATGTCTTCTCTTTCAACATTGCCTTTCCATCAAGCTCTGTCTTACCTATGAAGTTTTCCTTTTGTGATCATTCTTGCCCACAGTGATCTCCAATTCCTCAGAACTAGTGTAGCACTTATTTTCTTTGCTATACAATTTAACCAACATTTTATATTAAGTCTCATGGCTTAATATAAATAAGATCTGTCTCCTCATAGGGTGCCTGGGTGGCTCAGTCGTTATGCGTCCACCTTCAGCTCAGGTCATGATCCCAGAGTCCCGGGATCGAGCCCCACATTGGGCTCCCTCCTCGGCAGGAGGCCTGCTTCTCCTTCTCTCACTCCCCCTGTTTGTGCTCCCTCTCTAGTTGTGTTTATCTCTGTCAAATAAATAAATAAAACCTTAAAAAAATCTGTCTCTTCAGCTAGCTTGCTAAAAATATTGAAGGACAGAAGTCTTATATTAGGCTTTCTGGCAAAGCCATGTAAGTGTTCATGCCCTAATCTGTTTATCAGAGTATTTTTAGTTAGAAGTAATTTTTCAGGATATTTCCTCAGAATCTTTGGGACAAAGACAAAGCAAGTTCAACTAAACAATCTCACAAACAAAATGTAACGCATTATAAGTAAACTATCTCGAAATAGAATTTGTAGAATTAATGATTTAAAGAATTTTCTCTTTCATGTCTCCTTCCTTATGGGTTAGCAATGTGGAATATCAAGTATTTTCTTCTTGGACTTAATAAATACTAGCTATTTGTTATCCACAGAATAATATGACCTTTTATGCTTAAGAAATGTAAGGTGTCTGGGGCTCCTGGGTGGCTCAGTTGATTAAGCGACTGCCTTCGGCTCAGGTCATGATCCTGGAGACCAGGGATTGAGCCCCACATCGGGCTCCCTGCTCGGCACGAAGCCTGATTCTCCCTCTCACTTCCCCTGCTTGTGTTCCCTCTCTGGCTGTGTTTCTCTCTGTCAAATAAATAAAATCTTTTTAAAAAATGTAAGGTGTTACATGGCAAGAACATATTCACATATTTACTGAAACAAATCATCAAACTGAAAAGTGATGCCAATTACAGTGTGTACAATTCTTGTTTTTTAAAATAGTGCCTCCTAGAAGGAGATTCATGAAGAGATTTACTTGCCTTCCAAAACTTTACTTATTTTTTAATTTGCATAGACCATTTTCTACAAATGCACAAAACACATGCATATTAAACATTGAAATGGCTTAATTTATGTCCGAAACTTACAAAGCCAAATAAAGTCTGCACTAATGGTGGACTTTTAACTTTTCCCATCGTGCTTAATGACCATCCCTCTTAAGCCAATCAGTAGTTTTTCAGTATCTCAGAAGCACAAACCATCCTCTGGAGAAAAACAGGCAATAGAAGCTCAACATATCAGTGCTGGGGGAGATCAGGTTATATTTTCTTTCATAGAATAGCGAGAAATTTTTAGTTTTTTGAGATATTATTTTCTTTCAGGAGAGTTTTGCACAGCTAATGCTTTGTGATAAATATTCACCCGAGGATATTCTTAATTCTTCTTTTACAAATTCATGGATTCGTCTATCCTCTTAACATCTTTGAATATTTTGAAAAATGAGTTTTATGAAATATTTAACCAGGGAGATCTAGATGTTTAGAGAAACTGAGGAGATGTGGAGGAGTCGCTGAGCTCTCAGAGCCTCTGGTGTCTTCATTTCTCTAAATATTGAGAAAAAATTAAGCAGTAATGCACAAAGTCAACAAGTTAACTTTTTTTTAATGTAGAGATTCTTAGGTGCAGTATATCCTTTTTCCTTAAGTTTTTCTTTTTTTGATTATTAGAGACAAAACAAAAATGTAATACTGAAAACTGGATGTACAACTCCATTATAAAACAATTTTTTATTCAAGTATAGTAAACATACAATTATATTTGTTTCAGGCGCGTAGTATAATGATTCAACAGTTCTGTACATTTCTCAGTGCTCATCAAGATAAGTGTCCTCTTTATCCCTTTTAATTATTTCACCCATTCCTCCACCCACCTCCCCTCCGGCAACTACCATTTTGTTTTCTATATTTAAGAGTCTGTTTCTCTGTCTCTTTTTTTTCTTTGTTTCTTAAATTCCCTGTAGGAGTGAAATAATATGGTATTTGTCTTTCTCTGACTGACTTATTTCATTTGGTATGATACCCTCTAGGGCCATCCATGTTGTGACAGATGTCAATATTTCATTCTTCTTTATGGCTGAGTCATTGTACATACTTACCAGATAATCTCTATCCATTCATGCATTGATGGTCACTTTGGTTGCTTCCCTATCTTGGCACTTGTAAATAATGCTGCAGTAAACATTGGGGTGCATACATCTTTTTGAATTCCTGTTTCCATTTTCTTTGAGTAAATACCCAGTAGTGGAACTACTGGATCCTATGATAATTCTCTTTCTAATTTTTTGAGATCTCTATATTGTTTTCCACAGTGGGTTGTACCAGTTTGTATTACCACCAGGAGGGCGTGAAGGTTCCTTTTTTCTTTACATCTTCACCAACACTTAATATTTTTTTAATTTTTTTAAATTTCTTTTTTTAATTTTAGCTATTGTAACTAGTGTGAAGTGCTATTTCATTGTGGTTTTAATTTGAATTTCCTTGATGATTATTGGTATTGAACATGTTTTTTATGTGTGTTGGCCATCTCTGTGTCTTCTTAGGAAAAATGATTCTTCAAGTCCTTTGCTATTTTTAAGTGGATTATTTTTGTTGTTGTATAAGTATTCCATATTTTTGGCAATTAACACTTTAATCAAATGTATCATTTTCATACGACTTCTCCCATTCACTAGGTTACCCTTCCAGTTTGTTCATGGCTTCCTTTTCTGCGCAGAAGCTTTTTATTTTGGTGTAGTCCTAAGTTTAATTTTGCTTTTGTCTTTCTTGTCAGACATGACACATCTAGAAAAGGTTTCCACAGGCAGTTTCAAAGAAAGTATTGGCTACATTTTCTTTTAGGAATTTTATAGCTTGAAGTCTCACGTTTAGGTCTTTAATTCAATTTGAGTTTATTTTTGTGTACGGTGTAAGAAAGCGGTCCAATTTTAGTCTTTTGCATGGAACTGTCCTGTTTTCACAACTTTTGCATGGAACTGTCCAGTTTTCACAACATTTCTTGAAGAGACTGTTTCCCCCCCACACTGTATATTCTTGGCTCCTTTGTCATAGATTAGTTGACCATAAAAGCATAGTTTTCTTTCTGGACTCTATTCTATTCTACTGACGTGTGTGTCTCTTTCTGTGCTAGTACCATACTGTTCTGAGTACTACACTTCGTAGTGAAACTTGAAATCTGGGAATGTGATAGCTCTATTTTGCTTCTCCTTTTTCAAGATTGCTTTGGCTATTCGGGATATGTTGTGGTTCCATACAAATTTTTGAATTATCTGTTCTGGTTCTACGAAAACTGATGTTGGTATTTTGACAGGGATTTCAGTAAATCTGCAGATTGCTTTGAGTAATACTGACATTGAAACAGTATTTGTTCTTCCAATCCATGAGCATGCAATATCTTTATATTTGTTTGTGGCATCATCATTTTCTTTCATCATTGTTTTAATAGTTTTTAGACTAAGTTTATTCCTAAGTGTTTTATTATTTTGGTTCAATTGTAAATAAAACAGTTTTAAAATGCTTTGAATGCCTTCTGTGTGCCAGAATAGGCAAGAAAGAAGGGAAGAGGGAGAGAGAGAAAGAACAAAAATAAAAATAAAAAAGGGAGGAAAAAATACCTATTTACGTAATTGTGAAGGCAGAAGTAAGGAAAGTGCTGTGAAGTAGCATTTTAGGGCCAGAACATTATTTTCACATACATCATTGCTTTTTTCTTTTTACTTTAAATTTATTTTATTTTTTCAGTGTTCCAAGATTCATTGCCTATGCCCCACACCCAGTGCTTTTACATTGTGTTTCCAAATACTGAACTCTTCCAAATGTCCAGACTTTTTTTTTAAATCTTAGAACATCATTCAAAACTAGTTTATGAGATCAAGAATGTCCTAGAAGGCATAAAAATTTGGTTTCAGAAACCTAGTTCATGTTAACATTATTATACCTATTTGGTAAACATTTTTATTAAGTACTTCTTGTGTGCCTGGAACTCTTTTGGTCATATATCACAGAATAAAATAAAGTTCCTGGCCAAAATAAAGTTTCTGACCTAATCTACAAGAAGTAGAAGAAGTATGTAGTAGCTAAGTGATAAGGGCTATAGACAAAAAAAAAAAAAAAAAAAAAAAAAAAAAAAAGGATGTGAGAGTGTTAAAGAATATCCGAGCAGAATAGTTGCAGTTCTCTAAAGTGGATAAAAGTAATCTTGATGAGAAGGAGTTATATTTTGTACCTTCAAGTACTTATCTAAACATGCTTCACAAACTTTGAAGTCTATGCAAATATTTTAGATGGGTAAACAGACTCTAGTAAAACAATTTGCCAAGGAATTGCTTACCTCATTTTTTTCAAAGAAAGCAAAATGAAGATCTGTAACTTCGGATATAAAATAGACCATAGTCAAATTCAGTCTTGAATTTTTTACTTCAACTCAGAAAATAGGTTCTTTGTTTTTTTGCCCTGCTTTATAGCTATTCGGTGTCTTTTAACTTTCAGAGTTCTTGAATAAACAAAGACTTTTGGTTCAAGTGCCTGTTTGATACTTTGCCTTTAGTTAAAGCTGATTTTATTCTTCACGAGAGATTCATAGTTGTAAATTCCCATTTTTCCATCTTAAATAGGGGTTTGTATTCTTTGTTTCTAAAATGGGGATAGAATATCTGATCAGAATATTCAGACTGAAATTCATTTGGTGTATGTGAACAATTAGGTTGGGCAGTAGAAATGGCAAATTTCAGTTCTCTTTATAGAGACTGGCAGAAAATCTCACTGGGACATGAAGGAAAAGCAAAATTTAGAAAAATGAAAGATTATTGTTGTGAGAAGAAGATAGCTAACAACTAGCTGAAAATAATTAAGATATATCAGACAAACAAATTAAAATGCCAGTAAAGGGCCCTGAAATCCATTATTGACTTCTTAAAGCTAATTCTAGTGCAATGCCTGGGCAGATAGAGACAGTAGATTCTCAGTTCAAATTCAGTGGATTTTAAGTACTTGTGTATATTGGTACTGTATTAGTTGTAAGGAATGGAAAGATAAAAGTGTCTTTCCCTAATTTTATTGCCTTTTTAAAATTTTTTATTTTGTTTTTTTCAGTGTTCCAGGATTTGTTGTTTACGTACCACACCCAGTGCTCCATGCAATACGCGCCCTCCTTAATGCCTATGGCGGGGCTCACCCATCCCCTCACTCCTCTCCTCTCCAAAACCCTCAGTTTGTTTCTCATAGTTCACAGTCTCTTCTAATTTCATATCCTATGGTCCTCATTGGAAAACTTTCAGAGTTCTGCTCTCAAATTTTATTTGGACCTAAGTAGTCAAATTAGGTGGACTCCATTATGTATTGAAATAAAGAATGGATGTTCAAGATTTAATTGATAGAGTCCATCTGAATCCTCTTTGGAGAAGAAGGAGAATAACATTGTACATTCTTTTCCCAGAAGTGTACAGTACATATTATAAATGGCTGTTACCATAAAGAAGAGTAAACACAAACACAATTTAAATGACAGAGGCAACTTGAAGAGTGGCAAGATCATACAAATGTCAGAAGATCTGGATTCTTTTGTTTCTTCAGCCATTACTTAATCTTTAGGAACCCAATTTCTTTGCCTATAAAAGGGATACTGTAATCCCTATACCAAAGGGCTTTGTTATAAATCAAGTACACTAAGACACATTACAAATCACTGTAATCTGTAAAGTACTGTTCCTGAGAAGAATATAAATATTAATGGAGAATTGTAACTGTTTATGTTGATTACTTTTTATCCTGGACGTACCTTTCAAAATACTGCTCAATTTGCCCTTCCCTTTTCAGCCCAAGGAAGTTCCTGAAGGGTGAAATGAATGTATATCTTCTGATACACTTATGACAGACAGATCAGAGTGATTCAGTAGTAGTTGTCTATGTGCTGTTGGGTTAAAAACAAACAAACAACTAACACGTTCACTGTTCCAGGCCCTAATTAAGAACTTTACCTGTATTAACTCATTTAATCTGCATTGCAGTCCTGTGATGTGGCAGCTGAGACTTGGAGTTGCTAGGTAATTTGCCCAAGGTCACACAGATGGTAAATTGTATAAGCAGGATATGAACCCAAGGCAGGGGAAAAGCAGGTTGTAGAAGGAGGGGAATCAAAGGGGTTTTTTGGTTTTTGTTGTTTGTGGTTTTTGTTAAGGATGTGTGAAGTTGAACAGAGTTAATAGTCTTGAGCGTGTAGATGTTTAGAGAGTAATTGGCTGTGTGAGATTGGAGTTCAGGATGGCATTAGTTTGGAAATATAAATGACAGGGAGTCATCAGCCTAAAGATGCTGTTAAGAGTTGTGGGACAAATGCATTACGAAGGGGGAAAATGTAGAGAGCAGACTGGCAATGGGAGGTAGAGAATTCTTGCCGTGAAGTATCTTAGAAATAAACTGGAATACAGTGTTCACACAAAACCATTGCATTTCTATATCTGCAACTAAAAGAAAAGTTAGAATTGGGAATAATCTAATAAATCATAAAGTGGACTGTACATGTTGGGGAAGAAAACTTCCATACTAAGACATATTTAAAGGAAACCCTCTTTTAAAAAATGAAGCCCAAGAGGATATATGATCCAGGCATATCAAATAAAAAATTGTATGAGAAGGATTAACATATTCTTATTTTTTTTTAAAGATTTTATTTATTTGACAGAGAGAAACACAGCCAGAGAGCGAACACAAGCAGGGGGAGTGAGAGAGGGAGGAGAAGCAGGCTTCTTGCCTAGCAGGGAGCCTGATGTGGGACTCAATCCCCAGTCTCTGGGATCATGACCTGAGCCAAAGGCAGTCACTTAACCAACTGAGCCACCCAGGTGCCCCTAACATATTCTTATTTACCAAAGTCAGAATACTAGAACCAAGATGCACTTCCTGAGGCTTGAAAGAATTACACTGAGGACAAAATAAAAGGAAGTTCTTTCTTAATCAGTGGGTAGTAAATTTTTGAAACTCTTTACAAGTGATAAATAAGTTTCTACCAGTGGTAGAATAGGTTGAAAGGTGCATTTGATGGACAATGGCAGTACCGTAAGTTGTTTAAGGAAATGGAATATTTCAGTGAGTGGTATGTGTCTGTTCATTTAATTTTGGTATCCTATTTCCTAACCTGCTTTTCTAAGAAAAATCATTTCAAGCCATGATTGTAGTAGAAAGGATATAGTCTGACAGAATATGGCTTTTTTTCTGTTGGACAAAAATTTTGCAAGTGAATATTCTTGATAGATTAGTTTCCTTAAAGCAATTATTATACCTGATGCATATATGATAGACATTCATCTCACTATGATTTATACATAGTAATACCTTAATATGTTAACCAGTGCATAATTACCATCTGAAAACTAATCACTTTCTATACTTGATCTTAGCCAAAAGTTGTATCTTATTCTTGGGAGTATAATTATTTTTTTTAATCTTAGGATTTTTAGAGTTCTTATATATCGTATAGTACCCTCACTTAAGAAGGGAAGATCAAGATAAGGAAATTTTGTGTCTTGCCCAGGGTCCCACAGTTTCTCAATTGCAAAACTGAAACTAAAATGCCTTAATTCAGCAACAAAAACATAATTAGACAAGTAAAACTATATTTGAAAAGGTTTTGCATAGAAAAGGAAACAGTCAACAATGAGAAGGCATCCTGTCAAATGGGAAAGAATATTTGTAAATCATTTATCTGATAAGGGACTAATATCCATAACATAGGAGGAGTTCCTATAACTGAACAGCAGAAATAAAAACAACCCAATTAAAGGTGAGGAAAAGATTTGAATTGATATTTCTCTAAAGAAAACCTAGAAATGGCCAATACCACTAATGTTCAGCTAATCATGAGGGACATGCAAATCAATCATAATGAATTCACTCACACCTGTGAGGTAGCCATTATTAAAAAAAAAAAAAAAGCATTGGTGTGTATGTGGAGAAATTGAAACCGTTGTATTTTGTTGGTGGAGATACATGTTATGGGATACAATATGGTGGGTCCAGATGCACACACTGAAATATTACTCACCCTTAAAAAGGAAGACGTTCTGCCATACGTGACAACATGGATTTATTGGGAGGGCATTATGCTAAGTGAAATAAGCCAGTCCCCAGACAAATACTTCAGGATTCCCCTTATATTAGGTATCTAAAATAGTCAAATTTCTAGAGACGTCAGAGTACAATGGTGGTTGCCAGGGCTGGTAGGAAGAGTAAATGGGAAGTTGCTATTCATTGGGTATAAAGTTTCAGCTGTAAAAGTTGAGTAAGTTCTAGAGATCTGCGGTACAACATTGTGCCAAGAATGAACAGTATTGTATTGTGCACTTCCAAATGTTTTAAGAAGATAGATCTCAAATGCTTTTACCATAGTAATAATAATAATAAAAAAAGCACATGTACATGTACACACACAGGCCATAGGTAACTCCACAGCTATATCCACAACACTTTGCTGTGGCAGAAACCAGTAGACTAAGAAAATTTAATGAAAACTCAAAGGCATCTGCTGATGGAACACTTGGTTAAAACATCAGAAGAAAGTAAGCACTAAGCGGCCAGATGCCAATTTTTCCTAACAGGTTCAAATTGTTAAAGCTCAAAAGAAATAATAAACTTGTAAAGTTAAAACAGCTAAAAACCTTATTTAAAATGACAAAAATAATGCGCTAATTCTTCACTCCCTGTTTTTTTCATTAGTCTTTCTAAGTATGTGTTGCTTTCCCATTTGCCACAGTATATAATGGCTCAACTGTGCTAGTAAATGTGAGAGGGATTTTGTACAGCTCTTTATACAGTATATTAATTTTTATAGGTACTATATGTTAATTTTAATTTATGTCATATTTGGAGTATTAACTTTCATCATAGTCCTTTGTTATGTTACTTTTTTTGTTGCTGCTGATGGAATGAGTCATTTCTACACACTTATTACTATCCTTTTAGTAGTTAAAAACCATTGTTTCTTTTTTAAAGAGCCCTGAAAGTTGTTCCTACACTTAAAAAGGAAAAGCTAAACATTTTCTGTTTAGTTTAAATAAGTGGCAGAAACTTTACAACATAATGTATATATTTAGTTAAGTATATTAACTTAAGACAAATCAGTTTAGAAGTGGTTCTGTACATAGGAGAATACTTACCTAAAATGAGCCAGCAATACTTTTTAAATATCAAAACGATATTTCTTGCTTTGCCAGTCTGTAAGTCATAGGATTGTCTCCTAGCATGGGAGATGATTTAGAGTTAACTCTGCCTCTAGATATACTAGGGGAGTACTCAACTCTGACTGTAGACCTCACTTCAATTGTGATTCTGTATTACATTATACATTAAGACACTATTTCCACAGGCCTATCAATTTCTTATAAGTGTGACATCCTCAATTTTTCATTGTTTCCTTTTACCTGCTTCACTTCTTTTTTTCTATAGTATGTTTTATTCTCCCAGAGGTCCTTTTGATCTTTAATATTTATAGATTTTCTTACACCACCTTGGTGTATCATTAGCAGTATATATGCCTATTACTTCTTGGTACTTGCCTTTTTACCTTTCTATTAATAAGCTTCTGTATGAGTTTCCTTTGTATGTTTACTTATTAATTAACCTGTGAATTCTACTTAAATAGGTATTTACAAATTTGCTTACACATTTATATCTTAATAGTAAATATTTCCCTTAAATTTTCCATGTAAAGGAATATTTGGTCTTTGTTTTTTAGTCCTTGCTATTTGATTTTTACTTGCTTATAAGTTCCATACACATTTATTTCTTGTGTATTTATTTTCACATTAGGAGATACTCTGTTAGCATTAGTGTTGTTACAGCTGTAGCGGGAATATAAGCTCCATCAGGGCATAAACCACGTCAGGCGTGTTTCCTTGGTACAAAATCAGTTGTGAATAAGTAAATTTTATGAATAAAATAAAATAAGGGAAGAATAACTTCAATCTCAATATGTATTTTAAAAAAAATATCTGACTGAAGTCCTTTTGTGGAAGCCCAGCTTTGTTTGGCTCCAGCTGGAAAAATGCAAGTTGCTTTTTGGGCATGGTAGAGCAGAAAAGATGCCAGTGTTGGAGGCAAGCAATTGTTTCAAATCCTGGCCTTGCTGTTTAAGGGCTGTGTAACCTTAGGCAAGTTCTTTAACTTCTCTGAGCCCAAAGGTTTTTAACAGGTAAGAAGAGGATAACAGTGTCTTCTCTGTGGGATGGTTTTAACAGTTGTGAAAAAAATTGCAGTGCCCAAAGAGGATGCTCAGTATATAATGTTAGCTTTTATATTTCACAGTGTGAAATAACTTACTCCAAACCAGCATGCACATTTTAAAAATAACAAATTTATAAAAATGCTGGCTTCAGGAATTTTTCACCATTGCTTAATATTCTAATGTTATACATTTTTATATTCTCTCTACATTTTCTTTTGTTTCTGCAATTTTTGTTTCCAATCCCAGTTTATTTGCACAACTTCCTCATTTCTAAAGCATATGCAAATTATCTTAGCCCATGCTCTTAATGTTACATCCTCAGTTCTATAATAACATGTTATTAGTTAGAAATTGGTCAAAAAATGTGTTGCTCTACAGATTTTAAGCAGTGAAGAGATTTGATGCTAGAATTAATTACTGAACCACATGGAAAGACTGAGGGAATGAAATTCAGAGGAAAGTGGCACTAATTGTTCATTTGATCACAATCTTTCAGAGAGTCAGAAAATTCTGTAGACCACAGGAAACCACCAGCAATTTTCACCACTGCTTGTATCATCACTGGGAAATGACCAGTGACTGCTGTAAAAATGTCTTAACTGCAGAAGCCCACACCTCTGCCTTTCACCATGAGGGAAGCCATATCAAGTCTTCAGCCTCTCCCTGGCTTGCAAATCTGATAAAAGATTCGGAAAAATGTGTTAGGTACACAGGCTTCTGGTCCCTCTGATACAGGGAGGGAGCATAGCAGGAGGAATGGTTTTGAGTTGCTGAGACACAAGCTGGCAATATTTTTCTGTATCTGACTATTGATTCTTATTCTTTTTTCTCAGACATGCTCTATTTTGGAATTCTAATCTCCATTCTTCCTATTATTGCAATAATGATTGTTGAATAAATAAATAGCTTCAAGACAGAGATTGATTTGTTTATTATCTATACTATTGTCTCATGTCTTTATGTCTTTTTTCTCTTAGAAACTTACCCTCTTCCTGTATGTACACCTGTTAAATTTGACTTTCTCTTGTTGAAAAAAAATGTCTCTTGGCCAGAGGTATGCAAATTATAGTACATAGACTAAACTTGCTATCTGTTTTGCAAATTAAGTTTTACTGGAAAAGAGCCATACTCATTTATTTCCATGCTCTTAGTGGATGTTTTTGTACCCAACTCTTCATATTTGCAACAGAAACCAAAAAGCCTGCATGTTTACTGTCCAGCCCTTTGTAGGAAAAGGTAGCTGACCACTGGTCTAGGTAATCCATAAGGAAAGGGAACACCACAGGTGGCTTTTCTCCTTTACTTGCCTATTGAATTTCTTTCATGAAGAAAGATTTTTCTGATCTCACGGACATATGATGTTACCAAATTGCAGATACTTGTGTGGAACTCTGTCCATGATCTTGAGTATATATAAAAAAAAAACCTGTCATGTATCTGACGGAAATTTTTTGACCCAAGACAATGAATATGTTCCAAATCTTCCTCCTCTGTTAGGGATTGTTCTTTCACTTAAATTCTTCAAATACCTGTGTTCTAGTAATAGTGCACTGTGTCATCTTGTTTCTTCTATGGTCTAACAGGGCAGTGGTATTCATTCTTAGAACTTACAGTCACTGTTGAGTAGCACCAATGATCTTTGCTTTTTAAGACCTTAATACATTTTTAAAACTGTGATATGATAAGAAGTCTGTTTTTCCTCCCAATAATTATGTGTCATATCCTACTAGCAAGTTGATTGTGCTGGTTGCTTTTGAGCCATGGAGACAGTGTACTAATATCACAGCCTTTTCATCACTTGTCATCTGAAGATTCACCCACATCTTTCTGTTTCTTCTGTATCTTTTCCTATCTTTGAACTCATTATTTAAAGAGAGAGTTCGAAAGAGAGGGAAAGACAGAGAGAGAACTCTAAAGACCTTTTTTAAATCAGCTGTTATCAATTATTTCTTATCGACTATTTCTCCTTCAGCATCTTCAGTTGTTTTTTTTAATCTTGTAAAGCAGGCTTTCTTCTTGAACATTGTAACTTGTCTCTAGGTAGTGCTTTATTCTTGTATGAGCTCTTTGCTCATCACCTTGGCTCTTACTCTATATATTTTGCTCACTTGCTCTTTGATTTCTACTTTTTTTGCTCCAATTCTTAAAATTCCTTAACCTCTCTATTTTAAAAAGTCTTTTCTCCACATCACTAAATGCTTCTATGATGGAAGTATTCATTTTGTTCAAGGCATTTGAATATTCTCCTTCCCTTGGGTATATTTCTTATGCCTTTTCAACTTGCTCCTTCACAGTCTGAAGTCTTGAAAGTAGGATAGTTCATTCTTCCTCTTGAATATATATTTTATTAGATTTTCTCCCTGTTCAATAAGAATTTATTCCATCCACACTGTTGAAAAATCTACTAACTTTTTGAGAAATTAATTTGTTACCAAGATACGGGTTTTTACTTTATATTCCACTGTGTTTTCACCTACCCATTTATCCAGTCATTCTGAAGACCATCCCCATCTGTATCTGGTTTTATAATAAATATGACAGCAAATATCTAAATATAAAATTTCAAATGCTGTATTTTGCAAAGTGATTCTAAGTATATTTTGTCAGATAACATTTGAGCCTGATTGTCTTTTTTCTGGAGCAACATTGAAAGAGACCGAATCCTTCTTTCATGTTTATTTGGATGTTGGGCAGCTACATGTATAAATGTGATATTTCCCAAACCCCAGTTCATTTACATGACCACATATCTTCCAGTGTAGATTATCTATTACTAAAAATGTTCACAAATACGAGTCCATGTTGGTGTTATTCATGTCCCATTGACTGATACAAAATTAGCTTTATATTGTCAAATGTAGTAGCCATTAGCCGCATGTGGCCATCTAAAGTAATTAAAATTCATTAAAATTAAAAACTGAGTTTTTCAGTTGAACTAGTCATATTTCATGTGCTGAATAGTCACATAGGGCTAGCAGCTGCCACATCGGACAGTGCAAGTATAGAACATTTCCATTAGCATAGGAAGTTCTAGCAGATACTCTAAATAGTTAATGTCATTCCTTGAATTACACTGCATTCCTCCCAATCATACTAAGCTCTCTTTTATGTACTAAGATTGTGTGAAATTTGATTTCTCTTCTATGAGAATGCATGGGCTGCAACTGTAAACTTTAGTGGTCATTTTTTTTTCTGTCCTCCCCACCCCTGTATTATCATTTAATTCAGCTGAATTCCCTTTACTTGTATTCTCCTATCTGTTCCATAGAGCATTTGTTCTGAAACTTGAATGTGCATCATCACAATCACTTGGAAGGTTTATTATAATGTAGATTGAAGCCCCCCCACCCCCGGCCAGTTTCTGATTGCGTAAGTCCTACTTGGGGCCTTAAAATTTTCATTTCTGTCAAGTTCCCAGGGCCTAATGCTACTAGTCTGGAGGATCCCACTTTGAGAATGGATACCTGAGAAAACTTGTTTCACTCTGCCTACTTTCTTGCACACAGAGCTGTTCTTCACATACCTCTCACACATTTCAGTATGTTTTCTATACAATTTAATAATCCCTTACTGTATTTATTTACTTTTTAAATTTATTTAAATACATCTTTCCCCTGCAACTGGAAATCCATTTTCATTAACTGTAAAGTCTACCCATTCCCACTGTGCTCTCTCTTTTCTCTTGCTTCCCCAAGAGACTGTCCCTATTTCATTTGTACAGTTGTTTCTTGTTTTCTTTCCTTTTTGCCTTGCATGTGGGGTTTTGAAGGTGGCCCAACAACTGTGCCTTACCCCTTTTTATTGTGACATGTCCTTGGGCATTTATGTTTTATTTTTACTAGTGGTTCTCTTTTTAGGAGGCACTGTGGTGTCCCTGCACTCCAAACCACATTCCTTAACTGTTCTACACTTAAGTGACCTGGCAAGTAACAGCTATATCATGTCTTTAGCTGTCTTTCATACAGTACCAATAATATCTCTCTGTAACATAATGAAAATCTCTTGGCAGGTGGTCAGCACTCTTTCCACTTTGTCACTTTTCTCTTTCATAGTTGTGTTCTACAGCCCAAATCCCCAGCTGTCTCCAATTTTTACTAGACTGACTCCTATTAATCACCTTTTAAAAGCAGTGTCACAGTATTTGTAGTTTTTTCCTAAAGCTCGACCCTTTCTCTTACTGTATAGTCTCTAAAAAAGTTTTTGTTTTCATGCTGAATTAGAATGTACATCAAGCTTTTTTACTTCCTAGCATTTGAATTACTGTATATGTGTACCCTGGATTCATTCCATTTGAATTAATAAGTGCATCTCAATTTTATTTCCTGCTAGACTGTAATGTTTATCTCCTGTGAAGCAACTCTTTAGGATACAGCCAAGAAGGGCCTCTTGAATTAGAAAATCTGTTTTTACATCCTGCCTTGCTTTTCATTTTTCTCATCTGCACAGTGGGTTAGTATTAACGTCTCTCTTAAAGAATCACTAAGAAAACTGAATTAATAAAGATATTAAACATAGTGCTTAGTTCATGCTAAATGATAATCCTTGCCTATTAATAATATTGTAATATATCTTCCCATGAGAGAAAGTTTTTCTTCCTCTATCTTACAAAAGATGCACTAAACTAATTTTTTTGCCTTTTCTTCATCTATTTCAGCTTTTACAGCTTTTTTCTCGTAGTCATTTTATGAGTGATATAAAACAACACAAAGCAATTACAAAATTAAACACAAATATAACAGACACCTTAGCACTTGCTAATTCCTATGGTTCCAATTCCTCTTAAAAGTTTTGTTTTTTTTATCATACCTTGATTTCTTTCTAGCCTGCATGTCACACCAGCTTCAGTTGTTGACTGTTCTTTTCTCTGCAAAAATCAACTGAAGAGGTTAGAGTAGGAATTACTCTATCTCTTTGACGAATTTGGAAAGTAAGGCCCAGACAGGCATAGTTAGCAATGATGGCATAGTCACAGGGTATAAAAAAAAGGCTGCTATTCAGAGCTTTGTAAGTGGTGCACTTCATCTTGAAGAGGAGGCACCTCCATTTTGGAGACATCACTAATTTGTTTATATGTTAAAATGGTTTCCAGCAATGTCTTGAGAAGAGTTTCCTATTTCCAGTTTGTCCAGAGGTGCCACAGGCGCTCTTATTGGACCTGAAAACTGAATACACATAGGCTGCTTTATAGTTCATTCTTTCTACACCATTTCATACAGTGCAGATTACTATTTTCTTTTTTCTAATTCCTTGTATCCTTTTACCTTTTTATCAGTCTTTTTACCTCTCAACGGCCTGTTTTTCTTTTTTTAAAAAAAATTATTACTATTATTGGGTGACTCAGTCGATTGGGCATCTGCCTTTGGCTCAGGCTGTTATCCCAGGGTCCTGGGATCGATTCCCACATGGGACTCCCTGGATCACAAGGAGTCCGTTTCTCCCTCTATCTACCCCACCTCTGCTTGTGCTCACTCTCTCTCAAATAAATTCTAAAAAATTATTTTTTTAATTTACTTATTTAATCTAAAGTCAGTTAGCCAGCATTAGTTTCAGATGTAGTGTTCAGTTCATCAGTTCCATTAACACCCGGTGGTCATCACATCAAGTGCCAACCTTTAATGCCCATCACTCAGTTACCCCAACCCCTCACTCACCTCCCCTCCAGCAGCCCTCAGTTTGTTTACCATAGTTAAGAATCTCTCATGCTTTGTATCCCTCTCATATTTCTTTCCATTTTGTTTTCCCTCCTTTCTAAACCTATGATCCTCTGTGCTATTCCTTCTATTTCACATGTAAGTGAAACCATATGATAATTTCCTTTCTCTGATTGACTTATTTCGCTCAGCAAAATACCCACCAGTTCCATCCATGTCATTGGAAATGGCAAGATTTCATTTTTTGATGGCTGCATAATATTCCACCATATATACATATATATGTATACCACATCTTTATCCATTCATCTCTCGATGGACATTTCAGCTCAGCTCTTTCCACAGTTTAGCTATTGTGGACATTGCTGCTATAAACATTGAGGTGCACATGTGCCTTCAGATCACTATATCTGTATCTTCAGGGTAAATACCCAGTAGTTCAATAGCTGAGTCATAGGGTAGCTCTATTTTTAACACCTTGAGGAACCTCCATACTCTTTTCCAGAGTGGCTTCACCAGCTTGCATTCCCATGAACAGTGTAGGAGGGTTCCCCTTTCTCTGCATCCTTGCCAACATCTGTTATTTCCTGACTTGTTAATTGTAGCCATTCTGACCACTGTAACATGGAATCTCATTGAGGTTTTGATTTGTACTTCCTGATGCCAAGTGATATGTGTCTGTTGGCCGTTTGGATGTCTTCTTTGGAGAAATGTCTGTTCATGTCTTCTGCCCATTTCTTGACTGAATTATTTGTCTTTTGGGTGTTGAGTTTGATAAATTTTTTATTGATTTGAATACCAGCCTTTTATCTGATATGTCATTTGTAAATATCTCCTCCCATCCCATAGGTTGCCTTTTAGTTTTGTTAGCTGTTCCCTTTTCTGTGAAGAAACTTTTCATCTTGATGAGGTTCCAGTAGTTCCTTGTTGCTTTTGTTTCCCTTGCCTTTGGAGATGTGTTTTGGAAGAAGTTGCTGTGGCCAAGATCATAGAGGCTACTGTCTGTGTTCTTCTCTAAGATTTTGTTGGATTCCTGTCACATTTGCGTTCATCTTTGTGTATGGTGTAAGATAATGGTTGAGTTTCATTCTTCTGTATATAGCAGTCCAATTTTACCAACACCGCTTATTGAAGAGCCTGTCTTTTTTCCATTGGATATTCATTCCTGCTTTGTCAAAGATTAGTTGACCATAGAGTTGAGGGTCTATTTTTGGGCTTTCTATTCTGTTTGAATGATGTTTGTGTCTGTTTTTGTGGAAGCACCATGCTGTTTTGATGATTACAGGTTTGTAATAAATCTTGGAGTCTGATATTGTGAATCCACCAGCTTTTTTTCCCCCCAACATTCCTCTGGCTTGTCAGGGTCTTGTATTGTCCCATAAACATTTTAAGATTATTTATTCCAAGTCTGTGAAAAATGTTGATGGTATTTGACAGGGATTGCATTGAATGTGTAGATTGCTCTGGGTAGCATAGATTTTTCACAGTATTTCCCCTTTCAATCCATGAGCATGGGATGTTTTTCCATTCCTTTGTGTCTTCCTCATTTTCTTTCATAAGAGTTCAGTACTTTTTTGAGTACAGATTCAGGACCAGATGCCTTTGCAGAGGAATTCTACCAAACATTTAAAGAAAAACTAACACCTATTTTTCTGAAGTGGTTTCAAAAAATAGAAATAGAAGGAAGGCATCGAAACGCTTTCTGTGAGGCCAGCATTACCTTTATCCTTTGATCTGAAAACCAAAGACCCCATCTAAAAGGAGAATTACAGACCAATATCCCTGATTAACATGGATGCCAAAATTCTTATCAAGATACTTCCCAATAGGATGCAACAGTATATTAAAAGAATTATTCACCATGACCAAGTGGGATTTATTCTTGGGCTACAAGGGTAGTTCAACTTTCATAAATCAATCATTGTGATAAATCACATTAATGAAAGAAAGGAAAAGAACCATATGATCCTCTCAACTGATGCAGAAAAGGGATTTGACAAAATATAGCATCCATTCCTGATTAAAATTCTCCACAGTGTAGGGATAGAGGGAACAAACCTCAGTATCATAAAAGCCATCTATACAAAGATAAACTCGAAATGGATGAAAGACCTCAACATGAGACAGGAATCTATCAAAATCCTATAAGAGAACATAGACAGTAACCTCTTGACACAGGCCACAGCATCTTCTTTCAAGATATGTTTCCAAAGGCAAAGGAAACAAAAGCAAAAATGAACTTTTGGGACTTCATCAAAATAAGAAGCTCCTACACAGCAAAGGTAACAGTAAACAAAACAAAGAGGCAACTCATGGAATGGGAGAAGATATTCAAAAATGACACTACAGACAAAGGACTGATATCTAATATCTATAAAGAACTCCTCAAACTCAGCATCCAAAAAAAGATGATTACATCAAAAATGGGTAGAAGACATGAACAGACACTTCTCCAAAGAAGACATACAAATGATTAACAGACACATGAAAAAATGTTCATCATCATTAGCCATCAGGGAAATTCAAATCAAAACCACATTGAAATACCACCTTACACCAGCTAGAATGGCCAAAATTAACAGGATAGGAAACAACAAGTGTTGGAGAATCTGTGGAGAAAGGGGAACCCCCTTACACTGTTGGTGGGAATGCAAGTTGATGCTGCCGTTTTGGAAAACGGTGTGGAGATTCCTTAAAACTTTAAAAATAGAGGTACCCTATGACCCTGCAATTGCACCACTGGATATTTACCTCAAAGATACAGATTTAGTGAAAGTAAGGGTCATATGTACCCCAATGTTCATTGCAGCAATGGCCAAAGTTGCCAAGCTGTGAAAAGAGCCAAGATGCTCTTCAACAGACAAATGGATAAAGAAGATATGGTCCATATATACAATGGAATATTACGCCTCCATCAGAAAGGATGAATATCCAACTTTTGTAGCAACATGAGCGGGACTGGAGGAGATGATGCTGAGTGAAATAAGCCAAGTAGAGAAAGTCAAGTATCATATGGTTTCACTTACTTGTGGAGCATAAGGAGTAACATGGAGGACATTAGAGGAGAAGGAAAGGAACTATGAACTGGGGTAAATTAGAGAGGGAGATGAAGCATGAGAGAGTGTGGACTTTGAGAAACAAATTGAAGGTTTTGGAAGGGAGGGATCAGGGAGTGGGTGAACCTGGTAGTGGGTATTAAGGAGGGCATGTATTGCATATAGCACTGGGTATGGTGCATGAATAATGAATCTTGGAACACTGAAAAACTGTCTACAAAAATCCCACAGTGAATATCATTCTCAATGGGGAAAAACAAAGCTTTTCCTCTAAGGCCGGAAACCTGGCTGGGATGCCCACTCTCACCACTCTTGTTCGCCATAGTACTAGAAGTCCTATCCTCAATAGTCAGACAACAAAAATAAAAGGCATTTAAATTGGCAAAGAAGTAGTCAAACTCTCCATCTTCACAGATGACCTGATACTTTATGTGGAAAACCCTATAGACTTTACCCCAAACTTGCTAGAATTCATGCAGGAATTCAACAACATGATAAGATATAATATTAGTGCACAGAAACCAGTTGCATTTCTATATACTAACAATGATATGATAGGAAAAAATTAAGGAATTGAACCCATTGCACTCAAAATCATAAGATCCTTGGGTACAAACCTAAGAGGTAACGGATATGTACATCATTTGTTTTTGTTTTTATCATATATAAAACATTAGCACTTTATTACTCATTTTGGAAGACAACATGGAAGCATATAAAGCTATTGAAAAGCCATGTAACCATTATGGCATGTGATTAGGTTGTAGACTATGTGGAATGCCTCATATAAATGGGCGGTATTAATGGGAAGATAAAGTTGAAGGAATTTATTTGTTAATTGAGATAGCTAGACAGAAGATGAAAATGACTCAGGCTACTCCAAGTGTTATTGTAGGAAACCATAAGAACCTGGGTTGGTGTGCCACAAATTCATAATGGAGATGATTTGGTTTATAAAAGTGGCTCACAGAAGAAGTTAATGGCAAATGTACATGGTTGGTTGCCTATAAGAGAACAAGGGGTAATATAAAGGACTGAGTCAAGTTAACTGGGATCATGATGGTGCCTTGAGGAGAAATAGAAGAAAAATTAGAGAAAACAAATTTTAGTGGAAAATAGTTAAAAAGAGCTGGACTTAGAGTAGCAATTTCATTTCAGTGATAGAAGGATGGGACAGGAAATTGGGGGTAAAAAAAGCGATGGCTCCATAGAAATGCTTTTGAAAGGTATCAAAGGGGTACAGTTCTCTAAGAGCAAAAGAGAGAGAGAGAGGCTAATATTGTCAGAGTGCCACAGATAAGGGACTTCCTGCAGGTAAGAATTAGAAGGATGACTAGCAAGCACATGGTTTGGAAACAGGTTCTCAAGAAAAAAATTTCATAAATTAAAATGAGGACTGTTATAAGTATATTCTTCTTTTCTTGTTAGTTATTTGTCAAACTTTATTTTTACTCTATCTTGCTATTTTTTATCAATCAAAACCCTTATGAGAGCTTCTCATTTAAAAAGAACCTACCAAAAACATCTTTTTAAATCTTTTCTTCAGTCTTAGATTCCCAGTTGCCTTCTCTTTCTAGCCTGACCTCTTTCTGTGAAATAGGTTTGATTTAAAAGTAGTGCCTTTTGCTCTAAGTATTCTTATTCTTACTGAATTTTTTGTTTGTTTGTTGGCACATCACAGGGTTTTATCAGCACATCATTATCTTCTGCAAGGAAGGAGCTCTGGATGCAGTGCTCTCTGTCTTCAGTTAAAAATGAGTTGAGATAATTTGAACATTAGTAAGGGTAAGAACCACAATGACTAAGACACATCAGATATTCAAAAACTCATGTATCATAAACTTAATAAAGATACTTCATTAGTATCATTGAAGGTAACTAGGACCCCAGTTCATTTTGAAGAGAGTCACAGGAAAAGAAACACACATTTGAATGGCCATTTCTATACTAATTGTATTTCAGATTAACCACATTGGAAATAAAGTTTATTTTTGAATAATAAATAAATATGAATATGAAATGCAGAACATCTGAGAATATCCCTATTGTGCTGTCCATAATGAAATGATCAACAACCATTAAAGGTTGAATGGGGTTCTTGAGCATGGAGATAGCAGCCTGAAACCTCCTGAATCATTGATGAGTTTTTGCATCACTAAGGTGGTGCAACCATAAGTCAGGGACTCCATGAGGTTTTGCACCAAGGAAGTATTTTTGCCTACTTTTTTTAGGATGAGTGTCCTCTAGATCTTTAAGCCTAGCTTCAGTAGCTACCTTACCTTTTTCATGAGGAATTTAAAAAATAATTTTCTAAACTTTTAGGACTCAAACTATTAAAATTATAATTTTTAAAGAGAAAAGTTTTTGTTTTTAAAATTTGTTGGTCTTGTAGAATGGGAAATATGAGATCATAATGAAGAAAAGCCAAACCAACTTCACATGGAGTAGGACAGTATGATACTCTTTATTATTTAGTGAAAAACTAAAAAAAATGCTGTGTTCATATACTGAATATTAGTGTAGCCAAATATCTATAAGTCAAAAATGATTAATAACTGGAAACTGACAGAATAACTTGTCTGTAAACTCTTAGGATTGATATCTACCTCCAACTGTTGTGGTTTTTACTGGATCATATAACAGTCCTTAAATAATCACATAATAAATGAATAGGAAGCAGGGATTGGTGAGAACTGGCAGATAAGCCAACCAAAAGTCTCAGTTATAGAACATTATACTATCCAATAAAGAACAAATGTCATTTTAATGTTGGTTAAAGAAAAAGTTCCTATGTTTTCCTGTTTTCCTCAGATCTGGGCAGCACCAGCCTTTTATCATCTCATTTGGATGGGTCTGGAAAACAGTAATGTGGGAAATTTCAGGTTAGCCCTATAAGAATAATTCTTGTAAATAAAGTACCATAAAATATAAAAAAGTCTTTCTTTTGTTTAAATATGCTACCATATGTTCAGAAAAATATTCTGAAATTTAAAACCGGAATTTTGTGAATCAGAAAAAAGGAGATAGATAGATCATATCCTACAGTGTAGTTGTGGGAGTTAGTAATATCTGGATTTAAATCCTGGCTCTGCCAGTTAATAACAAGCTACTTTACATGTCTAAGCCTCACTTTCCTCATCTATAAAATGAATTAAATAATTGTACCAACTTATAAGTAATTGTTGGGATAAGTGAAAATAATATGTAAACATGTTAGCATAGTGCCTAACACATTATAACACTTAAAATGTTTTAACTATTAGGATTAGGTTGTATCATTGTAATGAACTTAGATGAATTAAACATTTAAATATGAAGGAATATGTGGAAAACATGGTTACTGATTGCCTATATATGAATGGAAGAGAATAGTGTAAATGATGGAAGATCTTATAAAAAGCATAGGAGTAAAAACTTATGAACATAAAATAGAAAGTAATGACTAAATGGAAATAGTGTTGTAATGGCAATCAACAAATATTTATATCCATGATATATAATGAACCTTACAAATCAGTTTGAAAAACTTAGACTAGAAATACAAGAATATGAATGGAAAATTTCATAAGATACACACACAATCATGAAGAAAAAGACAGAAGAAAAAGAAAAAGACAAATAGCATTCAGAAGAGAATTAATAAAAGAAGAAAAGAGATTATCTGTGGTTTTACTCCTGATTTATAACCATCTTTAAATCTGGTCATCTCTTCCAGACATATCCATATACTTGGACACACACACACACACACACACACACACACACACACACACGCCCACATACAATACACATTTTGCATTCTGTGCACATTTTACTTTGTTCTACGGTACATTTTACATTTTTCCATGATCATTTTTGTTGTCTTAAAATACTTTTGAAAAATATTTTTGGCTCTGTAGAATATTATCATATCAGATTTCTGGATGAAGTTTTCTGAAACTCAGCTTGAACTAGATTTTAAAAGTACAGAATATAGCTTCATGATTCATGTAACCAAAACAGAGGAAGGACACTATGAAAGAGGCCTTAGGAATTATAGAAACAAGGGACTTCAGCATCATCAAGTCAGTCTTTTTGGACTTAATTTTTTTGTGAGCTTCAAATTCTTAGTTTTTTTCTCCTGTGTTAGCAGGGAACATGGACACAACTGACTTCAGTCTGTCGACCTCATGACTCTATATTCAGGGGAGGAAAGACTTTCCCTTCTTCTCTAATTAGATGAATTCCAGGGAACACATCTGTTAGACATTTAGGTTACTTATTCCTGGACCATTTATGTGGCCAGGGATATGTGGTAAGTAGCCCAGATGTTATCAATCTAAGGATGAGCTATGAAGGTCTGTTATGAAGAGAATAGAAGGATACTGGGTGGACAAAAGCAATGATGGTCATTACATGAATATCCTATAATTTATTCAGCCCTTTCTACACTGATGGATGTGCAGGGTTTTTTTTAACATTTGATGTTAAAATTAAGGCTGTGATGATGGCCCTAGGTCATGAAGCTTTGTTGAAATTTTTATTGATTTATTTTTCAGAATTTATTTACTAGGATTGAAATTATTTTTTTTTGATCACACGTACATCTTTGAGGCTATAGATTGGAATCATATCATTCATGCACTTAACTTACACAAATTCAACTATGTCTAATCAGAAATAAACAGAGACTAGAGAAATCAAGAAAATAGTAATAGAGAAAGAAAGATAATACGAGTGGGAAGAGTAAAATCTAGTTCAATAGCTGGGCTACACCTACGTTGTTAATGACCTTACTCTTGGAAAGGAGCAGTATGAGATAGTATTCTCCAGTCTTGTGTTATCTCAGTTTTCGTTGTCATGCCTCTCACTTTGTGAGATTGTGCCTAGTTGAGTTTCATTCTAGTGATTAAAGTTAGATTTTCTTTTTTTGCACAACATGGATCCTAAACACATGCCCACCACTTCATCTACTACTATGCCACCAAAAGAAACAGCAATCTGTTTAATACTAGAGGAAAACCTAGCTGACTTCTTATCAATTATGTATACTATATATTTTTGATAATGTAAGTGGTTTCTCAAGGATAATTTTGAGTATGCTTTACTTGCACCTTCCACAACACCTTTAAAGCTACCCTTCAAGATGTAGCTCTACTTTGTGACATTATTGTTACCAGATGATTTATACCCATCAGATGATTCGCACTATCCTTTTCCTATTTTGTCTACAAGCTCTCTAAAGTTGGCTTGAAAAATAGCTAATTAATATAAAAAGAACTGGCTAATATAATTAACAAATATAAGGCTTTCCATATACATTTCATTTTTATGAAATATAGTAAATCACAACTTTATTTTGCTAAATACATAGAAAACAAAATTGCTAATCTCTTCTCACCTAGAAGCCTAGAACCAAGATAGTCAACAGAGCTGATTGATTTTTTTTTTTTATAGGGATCAGATACTGAGAAATATTCCAGCATCTTATTTTATGTTAGAATGATTTTAAAAAATCTGGAAAAGATCTCTTTTTTTAATGTATTGTATTAATGTACTTAAAGATTGTTTATGTCTACCAAGATCCTTCTAGTGTGCTGGAAATTTTAGTATAATTTAATTCCCAAAGACAAATTTGATTCCATTATTATTTTTCCTTAAAAATTTAATAAACTTTGGAAAGGTAATTATTAGACATTGCAAACAACTGATACTTCAATCGTGGGTATCAATTGTATGATGAAAATTCTGATGTAAACTGGCATACTTTAAAGTAGCATTTAATAGCCATTATTTCTATTTGGTAATGTTAGTTTGCCCCTCTATAAAGTTTCTTGTAGGGTCCATAGTATCTGAACATTGAAGTTGCAACATTAGGGTATCCTATTCATTGGTAGATGATTGTAACAGGGTAATTATTTGTGGAGATAAGGTGAGCCTGCTTAAGTATATTTATTGATCTAAAGTAACATAGTAATTCATTCTATTCGATACTTTAAAAAAATAGAGGTGTAGGTACTGATTTAATTTTAAAGTAAGATATGATATTTTTCAGTTTACTCTTAAAAATATCACATGTTTAACAAAGCACATAGTTTGGTAAAGTTGAATTAAATAAAATGACAAAAATGACAGAGTTTTACCTTTAAAAGAGACAAAGAAGAAACCATTTCTTCCTCCACCCCATTTTACCTATTCATTTCCCATTTGGACCTCCAAATTCACCTACCTTCTCAACAATTATCCAAGTAAAGAAAGAACATGTTCTCAATATGGTAGATGAGTGTGACATTGGGTTAGGAGTTACTACTAAACAGAGCTGCACATTTGTTAAATTGATGATAAATTAAAAGGTATATATGGCAGAAGGAAGCCTTTAATAGAGGAAAAATGGGTCAACACCTTGGCAAAAAGCAAGGGACATGGAGCTTTCTTGCAGAACTGATATGGGGAAATGTCATGAATGACTCAATTTTTGGAAGACTTTTTATGACCTCTCACAAAATAATAAAGGCTGGTAACAGCCAACACATATTGAGTATTTACCAAGTGCCAGAAACTATTTATGCACTTGTTAACTCCTTTAATCTCCACAGTAGCCCTCTGAGATTGATTCTGTTGTTATCTCTATTTTATAGGTAAGGAAATTTAGACTTAGTGGACATAATCACGTCACACCAACAGCCCGTGAATTCAAACCCAGAGAGGCTGAATCCAGAGTTCAGTAATGACTGGACACTATATTATATCAGGAAAGAAAAAGACATCACCGAAGTCTTGAAAGTGAACTTTTTCTCTGATTATTATGGAAGGGGCAAGTTTTTTGAGAAAGGCATATGTAATGTCAGAACTAGAGAGACCATTGTTGGAATGTAAAAGTTTGTTACTGAGGAAAATAAAATACCTCATTTTGCAGGGAGGGGAGGACGTAGTGTATGGGAAGTTGGTTTGTATTATTTTGAGTGGTTATGATTTCCTCTGAGCTATTGCATAGATTGAAGATAAAGGATTATAATCTCTAACAAATTCATGTTCTGATAGATTTGTGGTTTGACATGACGTATCTCTTATACAGATATAACGTGTTGAGACAGAAAACTGTCAACTTCTCAGTCATCTCTATTCAAAGAATGACTTTGCAGTACCATGTCTTATATAATTTTATCTGAAGTCAAGCTGAAAATCAGAGATGTCACCTTCTTACTTCTTAAATTACTACCATAAAGGTAGTTGAGTTAAAAAAAAAAAAGTTTTATCTGGTAGCTTTCAAGATTGCCACATTTTCCTCACTTACCAAATACAGGCACTTCAGAAGCTGCTGAATGTATTCAGTAATTTACTTACCTAATGTTGCACAATAAATCTTTATCTTAAATATTATGGCATTTCTAAAAGTCACTTAAACTTTTAGATATATAAATATGTGAAAAAAACCACTATTTGTGTGGGCCATGTAACTATTGGACAAGCCGTTTACTTGATTTACATGTTCTCTGAAAACCGTTCGTCTAGAAAACCAATGTGAATAGTAGTAAAGGACAAAAATTCTTTTTAAATTCACAAATGGAAAGTCATCCTTAGCATGGTTATATTCCAATAGAGCTTTATTTATGGACACTGAAATTTAAGTTTCATATAAGTTTCATGTGTCATAAAATATTCTTTTCCCCCCAAATTACTAAAAATGTAAAAACCATTTTTGTGGACCTTATAAACAGAACACTGGACCAGATGTGGCCTATGGGCAGTCATTTGCTGACCCTGTGCTCTAACATAGCTTTCCCATGTTTTTACAATTAAGGCAATTGTAAATACAAAAATGATGTACAGTTGGTCAGACCTTGATGATTTAATGGTCTTTATGAGGAAAATTTTTAAATAACTTGATGTCATAATTCAAGTTGTTAGAAGAAAATATCAGTGAAGTAAATGGAAAATGCAGCTAATGTTGACAGTACTTAATTAGTACAATTTTCTGGTGTTTTCCTTTGATTTTTAGATAATATGCAAAGAGAAGGGTGAGAATGTATTTTAGATATTTGAAAATTAATATTCTTATACTGACTTTGTGGTAAAATGTTGGTAATTTCATAAAAGCTCTACCTTATGGGGAGTGCCTGGGTAGCTCAGTGGTTGAGCATCTGCCTTCGGCTCAGGTCCTGGGATTGAGCCCCACATCGGGCTTCCTGCTCAGCTGGAAGCCTGTTTATCCCTTTCCCTCTCCCCCTGATTGTATTCCCTCTCTCACTGTGTCTCTGTCAAATAAATAAAATCTTTTTTTTTTAAAGAACAATACCATGGAACAGTAGCTATTTTTTTTGGACAATCAAAATTCACTATAATTTGAGAAACACAGGAGCAAGTTGATTAGTTTCTCTTTTTCCCTATCTTCCTTTATGGCATACTTGAGGAAAATTGAAATAAAGGTGTTTAAAACTGTTAGGAAAATTAAAATTGGTACGTAGGTGAAATTCCCATTTGAGACAATTTCTGCATATTTCTTTGGAAGGGAAGATCTCACCATTATACTGTACCATGTTTGTACCTAGTAGCAAAACTAATGCCTATAGATACATTTTTTTAATGAAAAATCTTAATAATCTAGGACCTTTTATGATTCTTGACCAAATTGACCCATTAATGGAGTAAGGGAAAACTGAATTTTTTTTTAATAAACAGAAGCTACAGAAAGCTGTGGTTTCTAGAGACTCAGTCCTCGAAACAGAGTCTTAGAAAGAAAAGGGGTTTGGAGTGATATTGAGTCTAAGAATTTGCACCTGCAAGTCTGTGCAATTTAAATACTAGTAGTTCTAGAAAAATAGCAGTCAAATCAATTACAAATTAGTCCTATAATCTCTAAGTCTTGCTTTACAATCAGTTTATCTTACGTTAAACAGGTTCAGATGGTCCATTTTCAACTTAGGTATAACAACATCATTGACATTGAGGACCCTTAAAATACATACACCTTTCTTTTTTTAAAGCCCTGCCCATATCTCTGATATGGCCTTTTTTCTCTATTGCAAAAATCCAGCATTGTCAGTGGTCCAATCTGACACATTTTTTAAAATGACACTTTAGATGGCTGATAGGGAAAAACATATGAACAATTGAATAATTATATAAACATTTCAGTGTCTCAGTTGAATTACCTGAGTAAGAGGGTATAGTGGTAGGAACTCAGGACTGATATGTGGATTTTGCTTGAATATGTGGGGTATGTATGCTAGAGCTATGCTTAAGTTTTATGCAGTGATCTGTGAAATTCTTTTTAAGTTAGAACTTACCTAACACACAGTGAACAGATAAAGAAGATGGGTGTATATAACACAATGGAATATTACTCAGCCATAAAAATGAATGAAATCTTGTCATAGTGACAACATGGATGGACATAGAGGGTATAATGCTAAGTGAAATAAGTTAACCAGAGAAAGACAAACACTGTATGATTTCACTCCTGTGTTGAAGTTAGTAAACAAAACAAATGAATGAACAAAAGGAGAAAAAATAGGGAAAAATATTTTTATTTTATTTTTTTAAAGATTTTATTTATTTATTTGACAGAGAGAAACACAGCTAGAGAAGGAACATAAGCAGGGGGAGTGAGAGAGGGAGAAGCAGGCTTCCCACCGAGCAGGAAGCCTGATGCGGAGCTGGATCCCGGGACTCCGGGATCATGACCTGAGCTGAAGGCAGACGATTAATGACTGAACCACCCAGGTGCCCCCCCAAAACAGACTTTAAATACAGAGAACAAACTGGTGGTTGCCAGAGGGGTGGTAGGCCAGGTGATGAGAGGAATAGTTAAAGGGGATTACAAGTATGCTTACCTTGATGAGCACTGAGGAATATATAGCATTGTTAAATCATTACATTATACATGTGAATCTAGTATAACACCGTATGTTAATTATATTTGAATAATAAAAAAGACACGTGCTATTTAGTTACCAAAAGACATGGAGGAACCTTAAAAAATAGAGTGCAAAGAGTTAAAAAAATCAATGATCAAATGCAGATTCTTGCTCTTCTGGAAGTCTGAAGATTTTGATTACTCATCATTTTGAATTAACTGAATAGTATTGCTCACTGTTAATATCATGCAAAGACGCATACCTAGAGTATGTTAAATAGAAGGTCATAATGTTGTTGAATAAATCCCTTGATGCATTTTTATTTTCTACATTTAAAAAAGACATAGTAGGCTCTTGTTTTTCAAGTGACCTAAATAATCCATGAATATTAAACACGATGTAGATTTTTATTTATCATCTGTTATTTAATTTTCATGAAACTATAACTCAGTTGGGAGTTCTTACTGCAGGTCTAGTTCTACAAGATTCTGATTTCTGTCATCTTGACTACATTGATTTTGTGCACTTTGATCTTTATTTGTGTTATACAAAAGTCGATATGTTGATCTATAGAGACATCTGTTGCTTGGATAGTAGTTATTTTAGAATTGGCTCTCTTTCCAAGCACAGTTAGGACACTGAGAATTGGTACTATGTGCTCCTGTCAGCAGTTTCCAGTCATAAAACCTGTGAAGAATTCCAAGAGCTATGTGAAGGAGATTCCCCTTGTTCTCATTTAACAATAGTGTAGAGAGTGAAATTGTGTTTGTGAGAAATTGTATGAAAAGCGAGTGGTCTTTCTCTATTTTCTTAAATTCCAGAGTGTCAGTATCCATTTTATACTGTGATTAGGAATTGCGTGACTACAGCCTGACTGTTAAATCATGAAGTTATTGAAATTTCTATTCAATGTAACATTGCTTTTAAGATAAAATTTGTGCAACATATTGAATTGGCTCTCTTGTTGTATATGGCAGTCTTACTACAACAGCTATTTCTTTGAGTATAAAGATTGTTTATTCACTTGTTGGTTTGATACTTGAAGCTGAGACATTAGCCCTGAGAAAAAATAAAACAACAACAACAACAAAGTATCAAAGACTGTCACAGCTAGAAAAGAAAAATTATAAGTTAAATGACATCATTGACTATGAAGTGAAATACTACAGAGATATATTTCTTTATACCTGATGTGAAAATAAATGACAATTTAAAAATAAGAGTTGAATTATAGCCTGTATTTATATTATATACATAGGTTTAGGAAGAAAAAAAACCCAAAAAGTTTAGTTTAGTGTAAGAAATGGTCTAGTTACTACTCCTATATAACATACAATGTAATTTCTATTTCATTCTATTGATTATGTGAGCCAAAAGGGCAACTCAGATTCCAGAGAAGTTAAGCAACAGATTCTAAATCTCATTGGGATAATAAATGTATGTATAGAAAAGAGAAAAATTGATAAATCATATTAATAATAGCTATCTAAGAAATAAATATTTAATGATACTTAGATATATTGGATATCACTCTCATGAGAACAAGTAAGGAAATATTGAAAGTAATTTATATATAAAATTTTGCTTTCTTGTTCCCATAATTAATACATATGGACAGTGTTTTACCATTTGATGAAGGGAAGTGTGACACAGTGAGTATATCCTCTTGCATTTTAGGTTGATGAAGTAGGCAGATCACAGTATTATTCTGGGAACACTTGCCAGTTTGAGGGTCCTGTGTATAGGTAGGCACTGGGAAGAATTCTGTATTACTATTATATCTGTTTGTTGTAGGTGAGATTAAGTCTAAAATGATATGACTGAAAAATAGCACTAGATTATGTAATTCCAGATGTTCCAAGTAGAAATTGTAGTGATAATCTTGTTCAGTTCTTTCATCACAAACTAGACTTTGCAATGATCTTAGCATGTGGTGTAGCACACTTTGGACTTGAATCTAGGTCTCTCATTTGGCAAGTTACTGCTCTTCCTATTACTGCATACATCCACACTCTTTTCCAAACTTCTGTGCTATAAATTACCATCTGGTAATTCATGGAAAGACTGTTTTCACCAAATAGTGAATAAGAGTTTGTTGTTTTATTGTATTTTCCATTTTGGGGGTCTCTAGAAAGTGACAATATTTAGTCAGCTTGACAAGGAGTATATAATGAGTAGATAAAGTACATGTGGTGAACTGAGGAGAATCTAGTTTTGATGTACCTTGAAGCTTACACAATTTTGGCTCCACTTTATAAGATAACAAGATGCAAGATTACAACTGCAAAACTAAGGGCAGGGCTTTAAAAAAAGAAAGGTGTATGTATTTTAAGGGTCCTCAAACCCAAGCTTCATCAACCTCTGGTGGTGAGTCAGTTAAATTGAAATAATAGAGTTTTGATTGGACTTTGAGAAGGACATGTTGCCTCCCTAGACAAAGTGTTGTTAGTAAGCACACCTGAAGGGACAGTCATTTCTCTGGACCTAAGGGATTTCCTTCTGACACTTAACGATGGATTTTAAATGCAATCTTGCTTACATATCTGAACACATATAAGGATATTCAGGTATTGCTTTGTAGCTCTAGCTCTAAGTAATATGGCACTTCCTCACATAGTGTTTTTTTTAATAGTGTTATTTATTTATTTATTTATTTATTTATTTAAAGATTTTATTATTTGACAGAGAGAAACACAGCGAGAGAGGGAACACAAGCAGAGGGACTGAGAGAGGGAGAAGCAGGCTTCCCACTGAGCAGGAAGCCCGATGTGGGGCTCGATCCTGGGTCTCCAGGATCATGACCTGAGCTGGAAGCAGTCGCTTAACCAACTGAGCCACCCAGGCACCCCCCCCTCACATAGTGTTTTAAACAGGTAGCCTTGGTTTTTAAAAACCTCCTGCTACCAAAATTTAGGTAGAAAGCAATGCTATTGATCTTTGGAGGCTGAAGACTTGTGAATGATACATTAAATGGGCATGTCAAAGTATGTTGCATGTCTTTTGAAAGTCATCTAATTATAAAGTATTCCATATTGGTTAATCTTGTATCTTTTGAAAAATGAGTTGATATTAGTGGGATCAGTTGATGTATTCAGACAAATGATGCATATACAAGATAATATTTCCAGTCAGTGTCCAGTGTTAATATGCCACACATAAAATGCGTGATAGGCAGAGGAAATAAGGGTAATATTTCATATTACGGAGTGTTTTGAGATAGGCAAGGCCATTATTAGGTTTCTTATTCTTGTAAAGAAAATCACTTACAGGTTATGAACTTATTTCCCTGAAGTAACATAGCTGGGATTCAAGCCCAGCATTAGGACACAAAGGGCAGCAGGCTTTTCATTATGTCACTCTGTCTCTTCCTAGAGGCCAGTGGAAGTTTATACCATCCCCACTGTCCTTCCCCACCTGGAAACAATTGCATTCCCAAGGTCTTGTAATCTAGCTTTTTGTTATGACTGCTTTTCTCTGAGTTATTTAATTAGAATCTGCAGCTTTTGGCAGGAAAATAGTCAACCCAGCATATTTCTAAGAAACATTGTATGGAGGGGAAAAAGTCAAAGTGAGAAAATAGAAGAGAAGGAATGTATGTCAGTAGCTCCTAGAATATATTAGTTGCAGACAAATTTCAGTGGGAGTGTCAGTCACCATGAATTACATTTTTAAGTAAAGTGGCCTGAAAAATTAGAATGGGATGGAACAAGGTATATATATGATAGTACAGAATATTTGGAATTCTCCCAAACCTGTCATCTTTTAATGTAGGAACTTTTAGGAGCAGATGTGGGGCCTGTGTTGATAGAATCATCTTGGGAAATGTCCTCCACAGGCACCTCTAAATACTCCTATTCAGACTTGATGTTTCAAAAGGCTTGTCTATTAGATAAGTAGTATTTTAAAAGCAATAGTTAATATACATATATCTCATTTTCAAATATTCAAATTAATTTGGTCTATCATTATCCATAATGATATCATTAAAGCATTCTAAAGGGCTTACCATTGATAATGAAACATAGTTTAGCTGTTTGAACTGTTATAGAAGAGGTTCCTCAAGATGTTAAGAATAGAGCTACCCTATGACTCAGCAATTGCACTACTAGGTATTTACCCCAAAGATATAGATGTCATGAAAAGAAGAGGCATGTGCACCCCAATGTTCATAGAAGCAATGTCCTCAATAGCCAAACTGGAATGAGCTGAGATGTCCTTCAACAGATGAACAGATAAAGAAGATGTAGTTCATATACATGGTGAAATATTACTCAGCCATCAGAAAGGATGAATACCCACCATTTGCAATGACATGGCTGGAACTGGAGGGGATTATGTTAAGCGAAGTGAGTCAAACAGAGAAAGACAATTATCATTTGGTTTCACTCACCTGTGGAACATAAGCAATAGCATGGAGGACAATAGGGGAAGGAGGGAAATCCAAAGTAGGAGAAGAACCATGAGAGACTATGGACCCTGAGAAATAATCTGGGTATTTCAGAGGGGAGGAGAGTGGGTCGAGGGGATAACAGGGTGATGGGTATTGAGGAGGGCATGTGTTATGATGAACACTGGGTGTTTAATAAATCATTGAAGACTAGATCAAAAACTATATACTATACAGTGGCTAACTGGACATAATAAAAAAAAGAACTGTTACAGAAGATCAATGTTAAATACTAGGTTACTAGGTGAAAGAAAACAATGGTTTTAGGTGTACTGACAACTGTGAATTAGAGGGCTTTTTTCCCCTAAAGCATTTTATTACTGGTAAATGGTTAACAGAGGTATGGAGGAGTCTATTCAGACATGCCCTCAACAAGGAAACTGAGATACTGCTTTTGGGATGACAAGATCAGTGTGAATTTTTGTCATGTCACCTCATACAAGATATCAGGTACATATTTTGTCTAGTAAATAGTTGACATGGCTCTCTACATGATGTTGATGAAAAACTATTTTTTAATCTATTTTCCTTGAGGCCCATAGGTTTCTCAAAATTAAGTTTTCTGCTGGTATTATTGCAATAATATCTATTGGAGTTTAAAATTGTGCCTATTTTTTCAGGAATAAGTTGTAAATCCTGTTAAATTGCAGTGTCAAGCCCATAGCTTGCATTGAAGCTAACAGAAATAACAGTAGACTAGCTTCCAGGCACGCAAAGTGAGAGTATTTAGATCCCATCATGCCTTAAGGCATTTTTTCTTAAGTGCAAACACTGGGTATATTACCCAGGGAGTTAAAACACAGGCAGCTAGGGGCACCTGGGTGGCTCAGTTGGCTAAGCCACTGCCTTCAGCTCAGGTCATGATCCCAGAGACCCGGGATCGAGCCCCACATCGGGTTCCCTGCTTGGCGGGAAGCCTGCTTCTCCCTCTCTCACTCCCCCTGCTTGTGTTCCCTCTCTAGCTGTGTTTCTCGCTGTCAAATAAATAAAATCTTTAAAAAAAAAACAAAACACAGGCAGCTAAAGGGAGCTGGATTCTTTCATTCTGTCAAATTATATGCGTCTGCTTCTTAATCATTATCATGAAATTGTTCTGTGGGACTACTTGAACCACGTTAGCTTTCAATTAGCATAACATTATATTGGCAGGTCTAAACTATTAGAAAAAATATGGTTCTGGCATGGACATCATATACATGAACAATTTATTGGTGCAGTTTCATGGTCCAATACTATTACAATCTGTTAAACACTTAAAACACTTGCCTCTCTGTTTTTCTCTTAGACTCACTTAGAAACAAGTCCAAACAGAGTTAAATCCAGCTATCCACCTGCTCTCTGCCTTCACTTAGTTGTTGAGCATATCTGAAATAAATTGTACTACCTCTCTAACTTTATCTTTGTGTTTACATATCTACAGTGGACATTGCAATCTTCCTCTTTATCTAGGACATTCCTTCACTGTACTATGCTCTGAGATATTATATTGTCCATTCTCCTCTATCTTCTTACTCTCTTTCTAAACCTTTCCCACTCAAATGCGAAGACTTGACTTTCTTTCTACTTTTTTTAAATGATGTATTCTAGTAAAACAAACTTGTATTTTATCACTACATTTATTGGCATACTCTTCTTTCCATTTAGAGTGGTCAAAATCTGCCTCCTCCTATCTATAGTCCACCCCAACATTTGTGTTTTCTAACACTATTTCAAAAACTGCTCCTTCAGTTGTCAGCTATTCTCCATCACCATTTTATTTCTTCATTTAGGATCATTCCCATGAGCCTCCAAGTAGAGCTTCTATTCATATATCTTACAGAAAATGTTCCCTTGAGCTGTTGCACTATTGACTTCACAGAAAAAAAAACCCTCTAAGGATTTTCTGTATTAAATGTCTTTGCTATCTCATATTTTATTCTCTCCTTAGCAAAATCCAATGAGGTTTTCATTCCTTATAAAATGGCTGTTTTAAGTTTACTAATAATGCTGTGTTTCTAAATCCAATGGCCAATTCTCACTTCTCATCTTATCTGATTTCTTTGCCTAATTTGACCCAGTTGGATACAACTTTCATCTCAAAATAGTTTCTCCTGGCTTTCTTCCTACCTACTTAATTCTTTCCTTTGCTGATTCCTACTTCTCTATTTGGCCCCAATAATTAGCAGTTTTGTATATCTCCCTCCCATAGTTTACCACATCTAGTTCCTTTTAAATAAAATCTGTGTAGACAAAGGGCTGATATCCAAGATCTAAAAATAATTCCTCAAACTCAACGCCCCATAAAAATATGATCATATCAAAAAATGGGCAGAAGACATGAACAGACATTTCTCCAGAGAAGACATACAAATGGCTAACAGACAGATGAAAAAATGTTCATCATCATTAGCCATCAGGGAAATTCAAATCAAAACCACATTGAGATACCACCTTACACCAGCTAGAATGGCCAAATTTAACAGGACAAGAAAGAACAAGTGTTGGATAGCCTGCGGAGAAAGGGGAACCCTCTTACACTGTTGGTGGGTATGCAAGTTGGTGCAGGTGCTTTGGAAAACAGTGTGGAGATTCCTTAAAACATTAAAAATAGAGCTACCTTATGACCCTGGAATTGCACCACTGGGTATTTACCCCAAAGATACAGATGTAGTGAAAAGAAGGGCCATATGTACCCCAATGTTCATTGCAGCAATAGCCATAATTGCCAAACTGTGGAATGAGCCAAGATGCTCTTCCACAGACAAATGGATAAAGAAGATATGGTCCATATATACGATAGAATATTACGCCTCCATCAGAAAGAATGAATACCCAACTTTGTATCAACATGGGTGGGGCTGGAAGAGATTATGTTAGTGAAATAAGCCAAGCAGAGAAAGTCAAGTATCATATGGTTTCACTTACTTGTGGAGCATAAGGAGTAATATGGAGGACATTAGAGGAGAAGGAAAGGAACTGTGAACTGGGGTAAATTAGAGAGGGAGATGAAGCATGAGAGACTTTGGAGTCTGAGAAACAAACTGAGGGTTTTGGAAGGGAGGGGTGTTGGGGGGATGAGAAGGGGGCCTTCTCCTTCTCCTTCCAGGGAGAAGTGTCCATTCATGTTTCCTGCCCATTTTTTTGATGTGATCATCTTTTTTTTGAGTTTGAGGAGTATAGATAGCCCTTTGTCTGTAGTGTCATTTGCGAATACCTTCTCCCATTTTGGGTTGCCTCTTTGCTTTGTTGACTGTTTCCTGAGCTTTTTATTTTGATAAAGTCCTAAAAGTTCACTTTCGCTTTTGTTTCCTTTGCCTTTGGAGATGTGTCTTGAGCTTTGGATTTTTTTTTCTTTTTGCCTTGGCTGCTTAATTTTATTTATCTATCTATCTATTTATTTTTAAATTTTTTATTATGTTATTTTATATTTTCAATGTTCCAAGATTCATTGTTTATGCTCCACACCCAGTGTTCCATGCAATATGTGCCCTCAATACCCACCGCTGGCCTTTGGAGACATGTCTTGAAAGAAGTTGCTGTGGCTGATGTCAAAGTGGTTAATGCCTCTGTTTTCCTCCAGGATTTTGATAGATTCCTGCCTAATGTTGAGGTCTTTCATCCATTTCAAGTTTATCTTCGTGTGTGGTGTAAGAGAATGGTCGAGTTGCATTCTTTTATACGTAGCTGTCCAATTTTCCCAGCACCATTTATTGAAGAGACTGTCTTTTTTCCACTGGATATTTTTTCCTGCTTTGTCAAAAATTCTTTGACCATAGAGTTGAGGGTCCATATGTGGATCCTCTACTCTGTTCCATTGGTCTATGTGTCTGTTTCTGTGCCAGTACCCCATGCTGTCTTGGTGATCACATCTTTGTAATAAAGCTTGAAATCAGATAACGTGATGCCTCCAGCTTTGTTTTTCTTTTTTCAACATTTCCTTAGCAATTCAGGGTCTTTTCTGGTTCCATATAAATTTTAAGACTGTTCCAGCACTTTGAAAAACTTTGGTGGAATTTTGATCAGGATGACATTGAAAGTATAGATTGCTCTGGGCAGTATAGACATTTTAACAATGTTTATTCTTCTGATCCATGAGCACAGAATGCTTTTTGTCTTTTTGTGTCTTCTTCAATTTACTTCATGAGTGTTCTGTAGTTCGTTGAGTACAGATCCTTTATTTCTCAATAGGGTATCTGGCTTTATCAAAGTGAGTATGCCATGAGGGAATGCCAGTAAAGTGGAAATCAGTTTTTTTGTGACTTAATCTCAGGAGTGACATCCCATCACTTTTGCCTTATTAATAAGTTCCTAGGGCCATCCCACACTCAGAGGAAAGGGATCACATGACATCATGAGTAAGAGGTGGGGATTAGTAGAAGCCTGCAACAGTACTATATCAAATTAACTTGGATATGATATAGGCATCTTAAACTTGAATCCAGAATAAATCGAGTCTTCGAAACTTCCCAAAGTTGCTATTCCCTCTAGTCTTCCCCATCTCAGTTAATGGTAATACAGTATACCTCTACTTCCTGGGCAGACCTAGGAATGATCTTTGATTTCATTTTAACTCAATGACACATCCAACATATTAGTTACTCCTGTTGATATTTTCTCTAAAATGTACATTGATTCTAATAATTCTGCAGCATTACCTTTGTTAAAACTGTATCCTAAACAAATTATCAGTGCTTCTCTGAACCATTGCATTAGCTTCCAACCTAATTGGTATCCCTTTTTCCTAGTTTTGTTCCATTATAGTCCATTCTTAGTGTGGTAGTCAAGGCAAACTTTTAAATAATATGAATTATCTTATTAGTACCAATATTAGTTCCCCATGACTGCATCAACAAAATTACCACAAAGCAGGTGGCTGAAAACAATAGATACTTACTCTCACAGTTTTGGATGCTAGAGGTCCACAATCAAGTTGTCTGCAGGGCCAACATCTCTCTGAAGGCTCTTGGAGATGATCGTGCCTCGTCTCTTTCGAGCTTTTTGTAGTTAACAACAGTCTTTGGGTCTCCTTGGCTTGAACATATGCCTAAATTCAATCAGTCTCTGCCTCCTTAGTTACATGGCCTTCCTCCCTGTGAGTGTTTCGGTGTCTCTCTTTGTAAGGACACCAGGAATTGGATTTAAGGTGCACCCTAGTCCAGGATGATCTCATCTAAACTTGGTTACATCTGCAAAGGCTCTCTTCCCAAATAAGATCACATATATGGGTATCCAGGGTTAGTACTTTAACGTATTCTTTTGGGTGACACAATTCAACCCAAAACAGTACTGTATAAACTCTGGATGACTTTGCAGTACAAATACAATCTAAGTACTTCCATTTATTGGTCCCATCCTGTTCTTTATGCTTAACCCAGTTCCCATCTCCCTCATGTCTGGTCTGCCCCAGTCATATTGAAGTTCTTTCTGTGTGCAACTATTAAGAACTTGTTCTGCTGTCATGACTTTTGCATATGCTTATCTTTTTCCTGGGATGTCCCCCCCCATATTCACATGTGACTGCTTTCTCATAATTTAAATCCAAAGTGATAGTTAGAACCTTTAAGAAATTAAAACAGTAACTTCTATACCACATTATTCTCATTCCTGTAGTACTATTTAATTTTCCTTTCATTTATCATTAAGTCAAATATATTCCTTTTCTGCTTGTGTTTTACAACCAAAAATGTAATCTTGATAAAGGAACGTTCTTGTTCTTGTTTCCTGTCATGTCTCTAGTACTCCAGTGTCTAGGATAGTGCATGGTATATATTGGTTAACAAGTTCATATAGCCATTAAAACCTCAAAGAACAAGATGATACACAGAACTGCCAAATAGATTGTGGAAAGTAGTCAATACCAAATGCTGTTTGACTTTTGATCTTCTGTTCTTGTGGAAGTGTAGTGGTGGTGGGAAGAACGACTGTCAATCTTAGAATACAATTCTAAGACCCTCAAGCAAGGAAAGCTGTATGCTAAGTATTGAGAAGTTAAGAAGCAACCAGGTCTTGCAGGCATAAAGCAATGTATATTCTCTTTGAGACGATAGTATAGCATATTGTGTATATAGTATAGTATATTGTGATAAAGAAGTAGGACCCTCAGATAGTGAAAACCTTGGAGTTGAATGAATATAACAAATGCCTCGTTGAAAACCACATAAATCGCATATGGATATTGTGCTTCACTCCATGCAAGTATTATGTAAGCAGACAGTGTCCAAAGAAATAGTAGCACTGCCTGCAGGTGGATCATTGGATATGGATCCTATATGTTATTATTTGTGGATACATTTGCATCAGAGGTCTCAGAACTAACACTGTTTTACATATTTTTTACTATTTAAAATATTGTCAATTGAAGACATGGAAACTAATTTTCTAGTTGTGTGACCTTCGGCAAGGTACTTTATATAGACAATAGCATCCATGTGATTGAAAATTTGTAAGGATTAACAAAATAGTCCATGTAAAGTTCTTAGATACATGATAGCATTTAGTAAGTGTTCAACAAAGATTAACAGTTGTTTTGATAAACAGTATTCCTTTTTTTAACTTTATGTATTTTACTTACACCAATATATCCCAAACATTACTTTAACATGTAATTAATATTAAAAGCTAAAAACAGGGGCACCTTATTGGTTCAGTCAAGAGAGCATGTGGCTCTTGATCTCAGGGTTGTGAGTTCTTGTTTTTTTTTGTCCCCGTTGGGATTTATATTAACATATAATGCATTATTTGTTTTAGGGGATTGTCAGATTGATGATTCACAGACCTGTACCCCTAAAGAGTATTTCTTTAAGTTTCTGGTTTCTTCACCTTTTACTAGTTTTCTTTTACAGTTGTAATAGCTTATTGCACACTTCATGGCATGAATAACACAAATTTATTCTTTTTCATTTTGGAAGGTTAGAGATATGAAATGTAACTTACAGAGCTATAATCAGGATGTCTTCAGGGCTGATTCTTTTGGGGATTCCAGGACAGAATTTGTTCCTTTAATCTTGCAGCTTCTAGTGGTTGCTGACATTTCTTGGCTCATGTCTTCATCACCCTAATCTCCACTTATGTTATCACATGGCCCTAAATTTAATAATCTTGTCACTTTCTTACAATGACTCTTGTGATTACATTGGACCCACTTTGGAATCCAGGATAATCTCTCCCATGTTACAATCCTTCAATGAATCAAATGTACAAACTCCCTTTTTCTATGTAAGGTAACATATTTAGCGTATCTGTGGATTAGGACTTGAACATCTTTGGGAGCCATTATTTTGTCTTGAACAAATGTATTCACTGTCTTTCAATTTTAAGTTATTTTTTAAAATTAAAAAGCTTTATCATTGTCTGTTGTTTCCTTTATGCGAATTCTAATGACCTATTGGCAGATTGGACAAATGCTTATATTTCCTTTCCTGACAACTTTGGTGGTCAGGTTCTCACTGTTTAGTACCTAGGGGTGGCTACTGAGCCTCTTTACAAAAGATAAACTTTTGCCACATATAACAAACATCAAAGACAGGGTCTGATTAACATAAAGTCATGTTTTCTTGGGAGTTGCAGTAATTTTCTTCAGTATGTTGAATTTTAAACAAACCAAAATGTGATACAAGTCAGGTTTATCTAATTATCAATTGAATATATTGGCAGGAAGAATTCACAAAGGAGGGCAAATCCACTCAGCTAGGATCATGTTTGCCGCCCAGAAGAGCAATGATGGAATATATTTGTTTTTCTTCCCTGGCCTTGTCACTTGCCTCATCCAATCTGCTGACTTGAAAATCTAGAAACTTTCTTCAGTATGAGCTTTGCAGCTGAATTACAGTGGAGGGCATGATGAATATGAAAGGTATAAGAAAGGTGAATTAGAAAAGTGGCAGATGGAAACTGTGTAGTGTTTTTATTTATGCTCTCTATTCTTGTGCACAGTGCACTTTCCATTTTAGCTAGTCAGGTTCATCCATTTACTGGATTTTCTCCTGTCACCAAGTAAGTATGAGTTATATTGAGTTTTACAGAAATTTCTGGCAGCATATGGAATATTTCTATTTCTCCAGTAATTCCCAGTAGTTTTAATCGGGAGTTACTATGTATGGTCCTGTGGTTTGTAGTGGTAAAAGGTAATACACACCCAATTAAGCATCAGTGTTTGATGCTAATCACACATTATTGTATTCAACTTTTGTAATAATCTTTTGAGACTGTTCCCCTGCCCACTTTAGAGATGAGAGGACAGAGGTGTAGAGATATTAAGCATTATTAATTTATCCACATTTACACAATTGGTAAGAAGTTGAGCTATACTTCAAACACAGGCATTTATACTCTTCAGTGCATGTCCTTAATTACTTTCATTGTATATTTCTTCATGTCTCTCTTTGCAGACCACCAGCTCGTCCCAGGGATTTTCTGAGGGGTAGTTGGTTACACTAAGCAGTCTGGACTTTGTAAGGGATTATTACATCATTTTGAAATGACCTTGATACTGAGACTTTTTTCTAGGAAGCTGTATTCCAGCCACCATTCCTCTAAGAGTGATTCCTCTGCCTTTCCAAAGTGGAGAGAAAGGACTAGTGACTCAAAATACACTTCGTTTTTTATTGATGATAGTATTATGGAAACAGGCTTTTTCTATGCATATTTTTAATTACAGTGGTTTCTTATTTAACTACCTTGAAGTTGTCTTTATGTTGTTCACCCGGTTTCTGATTAAAACATCATGATACTAAGCATTGACTAGAATATAAAATCCAACCGAGGTAGCTTATGGTAATTTCTTCTTTTTAAACCTTTAAAGGTACTTTGCTTATCTTAAAGTATTCATTGATTACTATAACAAATATAGTTCTCAAGCGTAATTTTCAAAAACTCACAGGTCATAAAGATACAAAATGAGCACATGTCAAAGATTGATTTAATTCACTAATGAAGGGACTGGAGGACATGTTACAACTGGTTTAGAGGTGATGTCAGAGAACCACAAATTTAAATGCAGTAAAAGAATTTTAGAATGGATTTGCCACAGCTGATGTGTACATAGGGCAGGGATCAGTTGCATTCTACGATCACAAATAATTTCCATTTCTATGGGCAAGAATTACTTGCACTGCTGCTAACTTTCTAGAAGTTATCTTTTCAGAGCTGTGAAATAGCATGTGTCAGACAAAGGTTCACAGATAGGGTCAGGTCATCTCTAGCAGCTCCACCTTTCCATCAAAAGATGATCCAGTAATCTCTTTGGTTCATTTCAGTATCTCAAATATTTAAGTACTATCTTGTGGATGCATCTGCAGTACATATTTTATTCCTTCAGTTATCCATTACATACTTACTGTCTATTATCTGCTTGGAACAATTTGATACATATTGCAAGCAGACCAGGAAATGTAAGTTTGTGTGTATGGGTTTGTATCTGTTTGTTCAGAATCTCTTTTAATTAGATTCTCACTGCTATCATAGTGTTTCTGTTAGTGACCCATTTAAGTGGATCTTATGACTGAGAATATTGGAAATAATTGTGACAAAATGTTTAGCCCGATGTAGTTTATCTGGTTGACTCTGGAATTGAGACTTTTATATGGTTTTGACTTACATAATTAAAATACTAGGAATTTATCCAGATTCTTGACCAATTCGAGATAATTTCATTCTGTAAAAGCTTTTTATTTTCTTAAATTAGTTTTCCAGTTATATTGAGGTATAGTTGACAAATATGTATATATTTAGGGTATACCACTTGATGTTTTATAAACATACATTGTGAAATGATTACTACAGTAAAGTTAATTAACATATTCACCATCTCACATAACTCATTTATTGTGTAATGAGAAAACTTTTTTACTCTCCTAGCAAATTTTAAGTATACAGTACAGTAGCAATAACTCTGGTCACCATGCTATATATTATATCATTAGATCTTATTCATCCTGCATAACTGAACCTCTGTACTTTTTGACTAATATCTCTTCACTGTTGCCATCCTCAGCCTTTCTACGTTCTGTGACTTTGATTTCTTCAGATTTTGCATGTAAATGAGATCATGCAGAATTTATCTTTTGATTCCTGACTTATTTTATTTTTCATAATGCTCTAAGGTCCATCCATGTTATTGCAAATTAATGTATATTCTCCTTTTTAAGGCTGATTAATATTCCATTGTGTGTGGATATCTCACTTTATAAAATTTGTTCATCTATTGATGGACACCTGCAACCTTAAGACCATTTTTTTATTATGGTCAGTTAGCCAGAATATAGTACATCATTAATATTTGATGTAGTGTTCAGTGATTCATTAGTTGCATATAACACCCAGTACTTATCCTAACATGCACCTTCCTTAATAATCATCGCCTGGTTACCCTATCCCCCACCTTCCTCCCCTCTGTAACCCTCAGTTTGTTTTCCGGAGTCCAGAGTCTGCCATGGTTAATCTCCCTCTCTGATTTCTTTCCATTCAGTTTTCCCTTTCTTACCTGTGGTCCTCTGTGCTATTCCTTACCTTAGAACCTTTCCTAAGGAAATTTTGAAGTAATATAAAAATATGTATATTTTTATGAAAAGCAGTAGATACTCATTTTTTAAATTAGGCAACCATATAACAATATGGAGGAAGCCTAAAATTTAATATACTTACTTATTATTGCAAAGGTCATATTATATGTTGTGAGGTAATTTTTTCTAGTCATTTATCTATATTAACATTATTCATAATACAGAGCATTCTCTATACAGCATTGTATTTTTCTTTTATCTCTTAGCATTTTATTGTGATGTTTTTCAAGTGATAAACTTCAAAAATATTTGTGAAGGCTGAATAATATTTTATCTTAGAGCCATTCTCTATAATTTATTTTAATAGTACTTCTTTGTAGTGATTTGATACTTCAGTGATACTTTATTAAATATCTATTGACGTAAATCTCTACCTGGATTTATGAATATTTAAGTGATATATTAGTTACCTATTAATGCATAACAAATTACTACAAATGTAGCAGCTAGAAATGATACAAATGGATTCTCATGACTTCTGTGAGTTAGGATTCTAGGCACAGATTAGCTGGGTCCTCTGTTCAGAATCTTACAAGGCTGAAACCAGGGTATCAGCCAGGCTGCACTCTCACTTGAGACCTAGGGGCCCTCCTCCAAGTTGATGTTGTTGGCAGAATTCAGTTCTTTGTGGTTGTAGAATGGAGGCCCTCAGCTCCTAGAGGCCACAAACCATTCCAAGACCTTCTCTCCACAATGTGGCAGTTTGTTCTTCAGTGCCAGTAGGAGAGCATCTCTGCTGTTGCTTAATTCTCTGACATCTTCTATTTGTGACCTCTAGACCCTCTTTTAAAGGGCCACTGATTAGCCTGCACCCACTGGGTGTAGACTCCCTTGGGATTAAAATCAACTAATTAGTTGATTTATTTACAACTACAGAATGTCTTCACTTCTGCCGTATAACAGAACCTAGTAATGAGAGTGATATCCTCTTAGATTTATAGTCCTCACTCATATAGACAGGTGGTAGGTACTGAGGGCCCCTATTGCATGGAGCACTGGGTGTGGGGCATGGGCAATGAATCTTGGAATGCTGAAAAAAATAAAATAAATTTAAAGTAAAAAAGAAACAAGACAGGGATACAGGATTCTATGTGATGTGAATACTAGGGGATAGGAGTCTTGAGGGCTATTTCAGATTTTTACTATTACAATCATATTTCATTTGTTTAGTGATAAATGTTCCCTTTATCATACATTTTAGATATTCTCATATCTAGTGTAGTATTGTATATGTTTCTTTCATTGATAAGTCCATCCATTTTTGTGGCTGTACCATTTTAACTAGTTCAGAATTAGAATGCATTGTGATATTTTGCAGGCAAGTCCTACTTAAATTAATCTTTTCTGAATTTCTCTTGTTTATTTTTCCAGTTAAATTTTAGACCTCATTCCTCAAGAAACAAAAATTCCATTGGATTTTGACTAGAGGTGAATAATGTTAGTTTGGAAAAATTCGGCATTTTTTTTGTCAGTGTTGACAAAATGGTTAATATTTTCATCATGAAGCACATTATTTTTATAGTTTATAATGGAATGAAGTTTTTAAATTTTTTATAACCATAATCTATAAATACCGAAAATTGTGTGCTTGCTTTTTTCTAATCCTTATATTTATAGCTGTTATTCTTTCTGGTTCATTTCATTGCCTAAGACTTACAGAAAGAAAAGCTAAGTAATGGTAGCAACCTAAACAACCCTTGCCAGTGTTACTCTCATTGTACGAAATTTGTTAAATTCCTTATATGAATTCTGATTATTTGTTTTGTTTTTTTAAGTTTTCTGTTGGAAAAAAAATAAAAGGTTTTCCATGCTTTTACAACCATAATCTAGTTTTCTGTTCCTTGTGTTCTTTGAAAGTTTACAGGTGCTCATGTATGGTATTTAATGTAGTCAAAATTTAGGAGTTTATACTGTAATGGTATATAGAATTTTTAAATGTTTTTGTTAGATTCATGATTGTTTAGCAGATTTTCATAATTTATAGTCTCAGAAATCCATTCTACCAGATCTCCAAGTTAGGTAAAATTAAAAGTATTCTAAATTTTTTGTCATTGTTTATTTTATATCGTCTTTTTCACTTTTGATTTCATTTATTTTATTGATCTTATTTTCTTAGCAGATTAGATAGAAGTGTTCTTTATAATACAAACCTGGTTATGACATTCAGTTTGGCAAACACCAATGGCTTCCCACCTGCTCAAGGATGTGGTTCAGATTTCCTGAGAACCAAGCCTTTTCTGTACAGGATCCTTCTACAAGTTTTCAGACTGACTTAGTGCCAATCAGTAGGCCTGCCATTTATTCCACAGGAACTGCAGCCACTCCTCCAGTCTGTTTGTTTGCAGAACATTCCATAGTATTTTAGCCAGGTTGTTGTACAGCAAACTATTCTATGTATAATTCTCAGGACATTATTTAAATATAGAAGTCTCTCATTTTGGACAGAGTTATTTGACAGTTGATTATCATATTCTTATCAGTTTATAGGGAAATCTGTCAAGAACCATATGGCTGATGATCTTATTGACATTTTGGTATTTTAGCCAAATTATGAATTAACTTCTGCTGATCATTACCAATCTTAGTTAAAAACTCTGGAAACTTAACATTTTGTTGCCAGCCAGGCTCTTTAGGAATGAATGATCTTCTGGTTAGGATTGTGTTAAAAAACAAAAACCAGAACTTGGTTTCGACCATTTTGTAAAGAATTATTCTAATGACTTAATACTTCATTTTGGATGATCTAAACATGCACATTTGCCTACTCCTCAACCCATATTGAATGCGTTGTCAAGTATATAGTTTTATTTTCACTAGTGGTTTTTCAAATGCATCTTATACTCTTTTTATTCCCTTTTACCTGCATCTCTTATTCATCACTTTTTAAACCCTTTCTACCCTGGTCCAAAGTTAGCTGAAATGTCACACTCCTCTAAGAATATTTTCATGACCTCTCCAGGCAGAACTGAGCACGTTCCATAAACTTGAGAATTCCTCTAACATCTATCCGTTTGGTATAATCATTGATTTCTCATCTTTCTTCCTTGGCTACAGCGACCATGGTTTTGTATTCTTCAAACTTAAAAGTAAGATGTCTTCATAAATTCTCAGTGGTTGATTTTCCTCAAGGTAATTGTCATAAGCACTGGATGTTATACACAACTGATGAATTATTTAACAGTACATCTGAAACTAATGTTGGTTAATAGTATTTAAATTTAAAAAAGTAATTGTCATAAGTTTATGACAGAAAAAAACAAGTTCCTCTGGGACCAATTTTAAATATTTTGCCTTTTTGGTAACTTTTAGTTGCAGAATCTTTAAGAACCTCTGTTTATCATCTCCCTAAGGAATATATACCACAGCTTTAACATGAATTGTTTTGTGTAAATTGTGCTTGATAAAATACTTTATGCCATGCACAAATGGCTACCTCAAATATTTTTTACTAGAGTGGAAAATGGTATACTTTTGAGTTTAGCAACATAAAAACTTTAAGGACTAAAATGGACCATTTTTTAGCACAGTTTTTACATACCAGGCAAAAGTGGAGAGAAAGGAGGCATAGGAAGAGAGCATTTTAAAATGTATATAGCGAAATGTCATTGTGAAACATTGTGGTAGATACCATAAAGGCAATTATTTAAAGGTTGTGAAAGATGGAAGTAGGAATTTGCTACCTCACTATTTTGAATGGTGTGTCAAAAATGAAACAGACTAAAACAAATTTCTCACATACACATGTCCATGTTTTGTAGATGAGAAAACTGGGACTGAAAGAGATGAAGTTGCTTGCTTAACCTAACCCACAGTACCACTCTTAATGCACTTCATTCTCATTCTAAAACCAGTTCTGTATGCTTTATGATGAAAATGGAATAAGACAAACTAGTGCTACTTCCCCCGTTTTACTTCCAAACTGGACTTTGTATTCATCCCGTATACTTTTTTTCCTTCTGCTTGTAAAGCGTGTCCCAACTTGCCCATACTAATATCTCTCCTTTCTAGATTCACCTCCTTCCTCTGGCTGTGCTTGTCTTGGCTTCAGTTTGCATGTAAGTTTGGATCTTCTTCATTCTCATCTATAGTTATCCTTCAACTTCTCTACTCTGAACTGTGGACTCCACGTCCTACCATTTAGGAACAAGCAAATGAAGTGTATTTTCCTCATTAAATTCTCTGATTATGCCTCCATTTGTTTAATCAAAGGAGTGTCTGGTAGCACTGGCAGTATCTTAAAACTAAAGCTACGTTTGTCTCTTTTTACCCTTACAATACATAAAGTCTCCCTTTATTGTCTGTTTTCTCCCTCTTTTTCTCTCTTTGATTACCTTTGGTGTCTCAAAAACATTTATAGGCTCCACAGGTGTAAATGTAAGCCTTCTCTGTGTTTTCTGTGCTTTCTTCGCATTTATTGTAACCTATGTCTTTAACGTCAGCTAAAATTACAGTACTATCATTTTCCATCTTTACTCTGAGCTTCTGGCTAATATTTTAAGTAAATTACAAGACACTTCTAGTAGGATATTCCACAGGCTGTTTAAAATTTATATGCCTTAAATATAATTTCATATAGTTCTCCATCCTAAGTCCTCAAAATGTCTTTTCATTTTTCTATATATTGGTAAATAGGATCGTAATAGACGTAGTTACTCAAAATAAATGCCTCAGATCCACTTTCAAAGCTTGCTTTTTAATGCCACTTTTTTCAATATCCCTCAACTCTTGTTATTCCCAAATACATTCTGTTTTTTCAGCATTCACCTCTATTGTATTAAGGCCAACTTTCTTCATCTTCTTACACCACTGCCTGCTAATTAGTTTCTTCCACCTTCAGACTATGTTTTCTAAAACAGGATTTTTCACTTTCAAGCATCCGTTTGTTCTTCATTGTCTATACTACAAGGAATTTTTAGGATTGTGTGGAAAGGGGATAGGTCAGAATTTCAGGTCAGTCATGTGAATTCTGAGGAATCAGTCAGTATACATAATCTTGTCTTGATAAAAACACTAAGAAAGTGAAGCTGCATGAAATATTCTTGGATGAAGTTAGACAGTATATGAGTGAAAAACATTGTAGGGGGCACGAGGAAGAAGTCCCATATTCATACCTAGCATAGCTTGCTATTAACAATCTGACACTGACATCTGTATTTTTTTAAAAAAATATGTTTAAATTTTTTTATTTTTAAGTTTTTTTAGAGAAAGTGTGTGTGTGTGTGCGCACGCATGTGTGCATGCATGAGAGAGCAGAGGTGGGGGAGGGGCAACGGGCTAGGGGGAGAGAATCCCAAGTAGGCTCCCCATTCAGTGCCAAGCCTGACATGGTACTTGATTTTATGACCTTGAGGTCATTACGTAGGCTGAAATTAATAGTCAGATGCTCAACCGACTGAGCCACCCAGGCACCCCTGACATCTTTAATTTCTATCACTATAGCTTTCAACCTGTGGTTTACTTATACTTCATTACTAGAACCTGCCATTTCACATCCTTTCTGTATTAGTTTCATGTTGCTGCTGTGACAAATTACCACAAATTAGGTGATTTAAAACAACTCCAGTTTTTAATGTTATAGTTATGGTGGTTAGATGTTCAAAATGCATGGGATTCACTTGGTTAAAATCAAGGTGTTGGTATGACAGCATATTTTCTGGAAGACCTTGGGGGAGTGTCACGGCCGGCGCGACAACACGGACAGGAACGAGAGGGTAAGGAGATGGTGAAAGAAAGAAGAAGAAATAAAGAGATGGGGACAGGAGGAACAAAGTGGATCGTGTCCAAACAGTGCTGATTTTATCCATGGTTACAAGCCATTATATAGTGAACAGTGCTCAGCCACATATAAACATCCATAGTGGAGGGGTCACAGCAAGGGTTTTACAACTTCCTTCCACAGTTCCCCTTATCTCTTTCCCAGACACCAGTAACAAACCCCAAGGTGCCAATTCTCTTATTTCCTCCTAAACTATTAGTTAAACCTCACACGTATTTAACTGTCCTTTGTCTCTCCTCTCTCACAAAAGCAGGGGCCCAGACAGCCGGGTACCAGGAGTTTCGCTCAACTATTAACTCTAACCTTGCCCTGAGGAGAACTCTGGGCTGGCGAGTCCAGGAGCTATTACTCAACTGTTGATGCCAGCCTGATTATGGGCTCCCCACAGGGGAGAATCTGCTTTCTTGCCTTTTTCAGCTTGTTGTAGCCAAGGGCATTCCTAGGCACATGCCCTATTCCTCCATGTTTAGCATGCATCACTCCAATCTTTGACCATTGCCTCATCCTTATATTCTGTCCCTATGAATATCATTCCTTCACTGCACTTTTATAAGGATTCTTTGATTGCATTGGGCTTATTTGAATCAATCTCCCATCGCAAAATCCTTAAGTGAACCACATCTTCAAAATCCCTTTGACACATGAGGTAACATGTTCACTAGTTGCAGGATGTGACTGTGTGTGCAGGTGGGCATTATTCTGCCTACCAGAGTGACAATTTCAGTGATAAAATTATCCTAGACCCAGAAGTCCCTTTACTTAAAAAACAACAACAACAACAACAACTTTCTTTTATGATTTAACTGGATTGCTTCTTCTTGGAAAGCTCTTTGCTGTGACTTTGCCAGACCAACCTGAAGCAGAATTAATAGATTTCTCTCTCTATTCCCTGAGCACATTATACTCACCATATGGCAATAGGGCCAGTCTAATTAAGTAGGTAAGCGTTTGTCTCCTTTATTGGTCTATGAGCCTTCTTTATTAGAGTGCATCACATTGTCTTTGTGTCCCCACTACACCATAGCATAGCATCTTGTAAATAGTACATGTTTAATAAGTGTTTACCAAATGATGAATCTTAATACCAGAATTCAAGTTCATGTAATAACAGCCACATTCAATCTGTCATTTATTCACCTTATCAGCTAAAATTTACTGAGCATTGGAAATAAAAAGATGAATAAAACATATTCATCCTGGTGGGACTTCAAGTCTGGGAAGATAGAAAGACATGTAATTAAAGAGATAAACTAATAGTGTGAGGTAGGCTGTAAAGCAAGCTTGTATATATAAAAAATGTGTCAGATGAGAGGATGTGAGTTGTGTCTATGATAGTGTTATCAATAATAACAGCAGTCAACTGCAGTGTAAACAGTTACAACAGCAGGTTTCATTTAGTGACTTCATTGTATGTGCCAGTGCTCTTCTATGTACTATGCTATATACTGTAATGATACCTATTTTTCAAACGAAGAAACTAGTCACAGAAAGGTTATTTGCCCCAAATGACACAGCTAATAGGTGGCAAAAGTAGTATAAGAACCTAGACTGACTGATCGCTCAAAACCATTGCAGTATATTCATTCTGTGTAAGGTGTAGTAGTGGTTTACATGAAGTCACGTGGTGATGGTATTAACAGGAAACAGGCAGATAATTTCAGGTCCATTCATCCATAATTTGAAACTACTTGAAATTATGTCATTGCTGAGATGAGCCACCATGGGACACTAAGAATGCACATAAGGACATCACTATATTTATATATAGTTGGCATTGGGATTTGCGGGTAAAGATTTTAATTATGCAACACGTATTCCAAAGGTTGGATGTCTATGACTAGTTATGTTTGATCATCTTGCAAGTTAAGATATAAATTATATAAAGATGTTTGTAAAGATTATTGTAGATTATCAGAATGTTGAATCCATGGTATGTACTATATTTTTTTCTCTAATATCAAGAGGCTCAATCAAGGACCTGAATATTACCAAATTGATGATTTCCAAGCCAATTTAGTTTTAAGAAATAAAATTGCGGGCTAGCTTGTGTGCCATATAGAAATGAAATGAGTGAGGAAGTAGTATTTTGGACAAGAGTAAAGTAATAAGATGGTCTTGCTGTATATAGTTGGATCCTGGAGTTTCTTGGGTAATGCTGATTAAACTCACACCAAGAGAGGAACTGATTCTCACAGCTAACCTGAAGGCTGAAGATACCAACTTGAAGATTTCCTGCAGCTCCAGTTAGTGCAGTGGCTGGGGAATGGGATTCAGGTTTTGGGAATCCATGACTCAGGCTTGCACTGTAATGTGGCAGTTTGTCAGATGTGTTTGATGAGTTGGTTTTTCAGATTACGTTAAATTTATGTCTTTATGTGAACTCACGGTCCTTGGTTAGAAAACTGAAACAGGCTGTCATTATTTTTTTTAAATAATAATTTATTTTATTTTTTCAGTGTTCCAAGATTCATTGTTTATGCCCCACACTCACTGCTCCATGCAATTTCTTAGGTTATCGTCATTTAAAGGACCTGGAGTTAAAATAGCTTATTCAGAGTGCTTATTTTTAAAAATTCACTGACTTTCTGACTGAAATTATGATGGTATCATTTTACTGCAAGTGAATAGATAGTGATTTTGTCTTATGAATTAAGATGTGTCTTAACAGACTTTTATTAATGCGAATGAATTAATCATTTAGAAATAGAGGTAAAAATATTCAGAGGTATCTGACAGTAGGAGAGCAAAATATGTGACTGTCAAACTACCGTTTCAGCTTCCTCATTTTTAATAAAGTCATAGTGATTGAAAGCTGAATACAATCAGTCCTCAACTGTCTTGCAAAGAAACTTGTGCTGTCATGGATTGACAATATATTTGAACTGTGTTCTGACTTGCTACTTTTTGAAATTCAGTCTTTCACCCTCTACCATCTCAGTCTTATACAAAAATAAGAGGGGTGATTTTTTCCAAGAAATACAGTTTTCATTTTAGTTAATTTCAAATGAAATCTGTCTCCCTTTTGAATTACAAACACTAGGCTAATGTCCCATCTAGTATCCCTCTGAGAGCCTTGTAATAGGAAGAAATGATACATCTTTCTGAAGCTTTCAGAGACAGTGTACTTATTTTCAATAGAGACAGTCTTAAAATTCTCTTGAAGTATCTTCTGGAGATTTTTAAAAGAGAATTGTAAAATTATAATTAAATCTTTAGAGGCATAGAATTTATTATTTCTTTTTGATGGGAAAGAATGATACAAATAAAATCATATTATATTGTAGTATGGAACATTAAAAAATGTCAGTGTTTGATAATTTATGTTGAAAAATAGTTAGTGAAGTAATCTTTTTGAAGGGAATGTTTCTACTTACTTAAATGCAGTTAAGTACTCTAAAGAGAAATTCAGAAGCTTTAAATGATCTTAAGATTTTAATACAAGTTGGGGGCCCTATGGAGACATAATTTGGCACTACCCATTTGGATTTTGCTTAGCAACCACACATATAGGAAAACATAATACATTCACATTCTTTACTCTTGTGATACCCATTGCCCCAATTGTGTGCATGATCAAAAGTCAAATAAAAATCTTAACATATTGCTATATATTTTTTAAAATGTATGTTTTTCTTTTTTATCTTTGCTTTAGGGAACAGTCTTTAAAAGCTGGAAGATGAAAGCTCCGATTCCACACTTGATTCTTTTATATGCTACTTTTACTCAGAGTTTAAAGGTTGTGACCAAAAGAGGCTCTGGTAAGCAGTGTATCTTCCTTTATTCTCATTTATGCCTTGAAGTGATGGTGCTACATTCACACAAGTGCCATTTGTGGAGAGATTGAGAAATAATGGGGGACCCATGTTGTGGAAGTATTCCAGACATATTTTTAAATGAATGGAGCTTATTCAGAGGGAATTAGAAAGGTGAGAATAGACTGAAAAAATGTGACTTATATCATCAATTACTATGAATTTGAAGGGATTCAAAACCAAAGACTTGTACTTTTATTTCATTTTATAATATGATTTTCAATATTCTTTTATGAAGAGTGTCTTTTTAACTTTTGCATGGAAATACTGTGATTTATTTTTGTGTTAACTTTACTGTTACCATTTCAATATCAGCTATGCTTTAGGCAGATTCTTTTTAGGGTTGTACTTCAGCTGATTTGCTGGATTATTTTGTAGGCATTTCAAGAAAGCACCAGAGTTATTAAAGAAAATGTCATGGGGAAACATCTTAACATGTTAGTAGAAAGTATAGAGGTAAAGTAGAATGGTAATAGGAAAGGAGCTGCTGAAGAGAATAACGTTGAAACTTATGGAAAACTTTGTGTTATAAGATATCTTGTTGTTCAGTTGACTGTTGATACTTGGAGTGAGTGAAATGTATGAGGCTATTGAATAAACACTGTTACTGGTAGGAAATTTTATTTTGTCTGATAAGTGACTGATAATATGAAGCCTTGCCACACTCATATTTTATATGGGGTTACAGAATTTTTGAAGCTATAGCTTTTGAGAACAGTGGCAGAACAAATATGTTTAGTTGCTAGAACTAGAATGTGTTGTATGTTAGTTCTAGAGAGACAGTGGGGAAAAGGAAAAGTTAATGTGCAAGAGGCTGCAAGGTGTTGTGATTATCAAGAATTGGATAAACAAAAGTACCTTGGGAATTCAGAAGGGAGAAGGAATGAAATGGCCTAGATGGGGCTACAACAACCATTCTCAGTCCCTTAGATTAAGAGGCTTCAAACTCATATTGATTACCTAATGAAAAAGTCCACATGCAAAGGAAGTAGAGAACAAGTCTGCTGTCACGAGCCCCCCTCCTCCCTTGGATGAAAGTCTGGAGAGGAGTTGAGGGGTACTTCTGCATGTATGGACAAGGGGATGATGCAGGGTTGAGAGCAAAAGGAATTTTACTGAGCCTATTGGCTCTAGAACTTTTTGGTTATTGTACAGCTGTTGTATCTGCCATTTATGCATTTGTAGACAATGTGAAAAAATAGTGTTTCTATGTTGACACATTATTTCATATGTTCCTCTTGATGGATTTTTTTAATGGATGAAATCCTAGAACAGGATTATGATGTGGTGATTTTGTAATTCGAGTGGATTACTGGCAAATACCAGATTTTTTGATTTCTTTGCCACTTGGACAGAAAATTGAGCATACCTATGGGAGTTACAGTAGGTACAAGAAGGAGTAAGTAGTGAAGGAAGCTAGTAAGTTCTACAACAGTGCTATTTTCTCCAATGGCAATTTACATTAAAAACACTTAACACGTATCTTTGAGATACTGGCGACATAGAAGGGAAACCCTTAACTAAGTATTAAAAAAAATGAAGCTATTCAAAATAGAAATACTGAATGAATCTTAAAAACTTAATTTTTTTCTGATTATGATACTTGGTTACTTAAGATTTTCTTTCTGTTCTTTTTCTGTATGTCAGAATTAAGATTGCTATATTAAAGTGCAAGTGTGACTTTTTTCCACCACCAAATAGTGTAAATTGTAATTTTGGGGAAAAACTTTAATTAAATTGGAATTTACTTTGTTTGAGTAACAAGGGAGCAGTGCTAGAAATGTGGGACAGTTAGAAAATTCCTAACTTCCTTTGCTCCAGAGACTTGAGAAAACTCAATGACCTGTCTCAAAATCAGTTTTTATTTTAGTGATAGCATTATTTTAAGAGGTGGTAATAAAATGCTGCTCTAAGTTTAACAGAAGTTCTGAGACCTTCTTCTCCTCTATTTGCAAATATAGTTGCCACATAGCTACTTAATACCTCCCAAGCCAAATGTGTCTTCTGTATCATAATGTAAAAATGATAAATAAAGCAGATACTGAGATTAAGTGGCAGGTTTGACATATTTCTGTGTAAAGTGAATTAAGATTGCTTCTCCCACTATGTGTCTTAAGACCCAACTGGGCGAAAATTTGTTTGTTTGTATGATTTTTGAATATTAGGCATCCAATTTAGGAATAAATAATATCACTTGACTCATATACTTTCATAGCTGACACTCATTTCAGCTGATGCCTGTTACCATGGCACCTTTGTTGAGAGAAGCAGATATGTAGCTTACTGAAGAGCATCATTACTGATCTCCATAGATCAAGTAGAAGAGGAGTGCACTTGACATCTTCTCCTTAAAAGATTAATAGCTCAGTCTTCATGCCTAGTCTAACCTATGAAACCAGAGACACCAAGGCCAGGGAATAAAAATCAATTTTTGATGTTTGAGCTCACATATTAACCAAGAGGGCTACTTATCCTTGTTCTTTCTTCTTATCATTTAATTCCCTTTTATTTTTAATTTTAAAAATCTTTTTGAAAATACAGTAAGCATGATTTAAAACCCAATATTTTTCATGTGTCTTTTGCTAAAATATTATTTTTAATTCACTGTGACTTCTAGAAAACCAGAACCAGATATTTTAATAACCAAGAGCATATTAAATATGATTATAGTACACATTAGTAATGTTGAATTTTGTATGTCATATTACTTGTGTATAGCATTGACTTGAGATAAACACATATGGTAATTCCATAAAAATGTAGAAGTAGATATTTGTTTCTCATTAGCAGAACTAATTTGAAAGCAATAGGAACTCTTCATAAACAAGCTGGAGATGTAATATTTTTATCACATTACCTTACACCCCCATTGCTATGAATTTAAGGAACAAATTAAATATAATGAAGTTATGTCATTATAACATCCTTGACTATAATATTAAAAATTGAGTTTTATGATGTTTTGGTTTAAATATCACATTGGGTATATATATGATTATAACAAGCAAGGATTGGACCTAGTGTCTCAGGTCACGTTCTAAAGTTTTGCCAACATTTAGAATGAAGGCTTTTAATACCAGTGGAAGTAGATATTCAGCCTTTGTACCCAATAGATTTTCTTTTGGAACAGTTTTCTATCTTGTTTTAAGTTTTTATAAGCTGCCCTTGAAGAAAGAGGCAAAGACTATCAGTAATACCCATTCTCCTCTAGTTTATGAAGCACTGTAGCAATGCAGTAAATAAACATTCGAGTTGCTGTCATTTGTAGAATTCTGTACAAAAACTACAGGTAAAGCTGATAATTGCTTGAAGAGTCTGTATCTCCACCAGTTCAGAAAGGTTAGCTTGATGTTCTTGTTCATGTGTGTGTGTGTGTGTGTGTGTGTGTGTGTGTGTGTGTGTGTGAGAGAGAGAGAGAGAGAGAGAGAGAGAGAGAGAGCGTGTGTGCCTGTCTTTCTGTCTGTCTTCCCTTCTCTCTTCCCTCTTTTTCTTTTCTTTTTTTCATTTTTTCCTTTCCTCCTCTTTGTTGCGTCTTCTTTGCTTTCTCCTCTTTTTCTTTCCTCCTCTTTTTCCTTCCTCCTTCCCTCCCTCCTTCCACCCCTTTGTCCTTTTTTTAAAATTAGTGCATTTGTCTGCAAACAAAAGAACCTATTTTGAATATTCCCACTGTATGTAGAATTTTTTAAACTACAAAAATACTGTTATTACTTTGTTTGAAGGGTTAAAGTCCGTGAAATACTAGGTCTTCAAAAAGTTATTTCAAGAGTGTAGCATGGTTTTTGTTCATAATGGCTATTACATATTTTTACTTTGTTTGACTAAGAGGATTTAGAATATGATTCAGAGCCAGGGACATAATATAAACTGTTGAAGGACTGTTATGTACAAAGTATGGGTATAGTATAATTAGGGAACTAAAGTGTGAGTTGTTATTTGACCCAAGAGTTGGGGTTGTGCAATATAAATTGAAGCCAGAGGGACCTCCATATAGTGAATTGTAAAGAGAAAGGGATCCACATCTTTTGTTTTTTTCTCTTCGCTCTCATATCCATCTCTAAAATCTAAGATGATGAGTGCAAGTACCCTGATTTAAATATGCTTATAACCTCCACAGTGCCACATATGATATGTGTTTCAGAGTCTGGATTCCATAAAACGTCTTCATGCAGTGATGATTACATGAATGTATGAATGAGTGACTTTAAAGTTCAGGCTGGGTTATGTCAGTGAGGATGCTACAAGTGTTAGAAAAATAAAGGTGAAAAAGATATTTAGGGACAACTTTTTTTCTGAAATAGAAATTAGTATAATGTATAATATGAGACTGTGAAGTGAAAGATATAAACTCAGAATAAGTTGTATCTAAGATACACTAAGGGCTTATACGAAGACAACGAACCTTTGCAAATCATGAGTGTCTTCATGAGCTTGAAGTGCAGTTCAGAATCTTCTAGAAGGGAAGGAAAATGATTCTTCACATATTATTGCATTGGGATATTACTACATTTAGTGCTGCTTTAAAAAAGTATTGTCATTATACAGACATTTTTGTTTTAATGGTATAGCTCAATGTAGACCATCGAGTAAAGGGTGTAGTTCATGATTACTGATACACAATAAATAAACAGCTGACTTCAGTATAGTAAAAAAAAGGTATTCACAATTACTTAGAGCATATGGAGAGTAGTAAGTGGCTATAGTACTACAAACCAAAGAGTATATCTTATTCTAGAAGGTATTTAGGATGTGTAAATGCTACTAAAAACAGCCAACTATTAGAAAGTAAAAGTTTTACCACAGGGAGTTAATCTTCTCTTCACTCTAGAACCTGACAGTGGGAATCTGTTTGTGTAAAATGATTTAGATGCAGTTCTTTCTGACAGCAAGAGGAAGTCATCTCTCAAGAGGTTTTCGTTGACTTGAAGCTCTAAGCCCAAATTATTTATGCAGGATAAGGGTACTTAAATCACCAAAGATACATTTTAGGTTCTAATCCTTATATTTGTTATTTCTGGATCTTTATTTATTTAGGTGAAATAAATTATGCTACTGTGTAAAGAAATTGAGATTTTACTGAACAGGAGTGAGAAAGTTGGTGGGAGGTTTCCATCTCATGCCAATGTGATTTATGTGTATCAGCCTTGTGAGTATTCCAGAAAGTCAATGAGCTTAATTCCACATGATTAAGAAACAACCTAGTTCCCCAGCATCTACCTTTTGTTATGGTATCATGTGTTTATTCCCAGCTTGCCAGATATGTCAAACAGTATGAAGTATTTCTCCTGTTTTTCCTTTGGGATAGCTTATAAGAGCAAACTTTTGAGGCTTTGTTTCTTTACTTTTTGGAGGAAATAAAAGTACTTTATTTTTCTTGGAAAAAAATTCACCTCTTCTATGTTTCTTGTTTTTAAAATAAATTTTAAAATTAGATCTAGAATAATTTTTGTATTCATTTAAAATAATGTCTTTAATTAGACTAAGTCTAATGAGCACCAGGAACTTAACCCTGACAAAATTATCCAGTATATTTGTTTAATAATCATCAGGTACACCTAAAAACTTTCACCATAAACTTGTTCACCTTTATTTGTCAGTACAATTTTATATAGAGTTGGTGTAGATTAATGTCATTTATGGAGGCTGATGCCTGGTTCATTGTCAATCTACATGCAGAAGATAAAGTCAATGTGGATGAGTCTTGCAAGTTGAAAAAGATTTAAATGGAAGAGGTATACTCCAAATTAAAAAAATATATCAGTGTGATACTGTATCAAAGGGATAATAAAAGATATATCCTTCTACATATGTAAGGGTAGAAATGAGGAGTAGGGGTAGAAGTGAAGAGCCAGTCAAAGGTGAACTTTTTAAGTCACATTAAGAAATTGCTGTTCATCCTCAAACTCAACACCCAAAAAAAGATGATCACATCAAAAAATGAGCAGAAGACATGAACAGACATACATCTCCGTAGAAGACATACAGATATCTAATAGACACATGAAAAATTGTTCATCATCATTAGCCATCAGGGAAATTCAAATCAAAACCACATTGAGATACCACCTTACACCAGCTAGACTGGCCAAAATTAACAAGACAGGAAAAAACAAGTGTTGGAGAGCCTGAGGAGAAAGGGGAACCCTCTTACACTGTTGGTGGGTATGCAAGTTGGTGCAGCTGCTTTGGAAAACAGTGTGGAGATTGCTTAAAAAAATTAAAAATAGAGCTACCCTATGACCCTGCAATTGCACTACAGGGTATTTACACCAAAGATACAGATGTAGTGAAAAGAAGGTCCATATGTACCCCAATGTTCATTTCAGCAATGGCCACAATTGCCAAACTGTGGAAAGAGCCAAGCTGCTCTTCAAAAGAAGAACGAATAAAGAAGGTATGGTCCATAAATACAATGGAATATTACGCCTCCATCAGAAAGGATGAATAGCCAGCTTTTATATCAACATGGATGGGACTGGAAGAGATTATGCTGAGTGAAATAAGCGAAGCATATGGTTTCACTCACTTGTGGAACATAAGGAGTAACATGGAGGACATTAGAGGAGAAGGAAAGGAACTGTGAACTGGGGTAAATTAGAGAGGGAGATGAAGCATGAGAGACTTTGGACTCTGAGAAACAAACTGAGGGTTTTGGAGGGGGGGGTGGGGTGATGGGTGAGCCTAGTGGTGGGTATTAAGGAGGGCATGTATTCCATGGAGCACTGGGTGTGCTGCATAAACAGTGAATCTTGGAACACTGAAAAAAATTAAATTATTTAAAAAATTGCTCTTCTAGAGATAGCACAGAAGTTCTAGAAATAGCACAGAAGTGACCACTGGTGGGCCAGCACATGAGCTCCTGATCCGTGATGAGCTTAAAGATGATCCAAGAGGTGGCTTGGAAATTAGGGACATTTTTGTGTTTGTATCCTATTACTGCTTTCACAAATAAGCAAAAAATTCAGTGGCTTAAAGCAACACAAATTTATCATCTTATGTTTGTGGAGGTCAGATGTCTAAAATAGGTGTTCTTTGTGCAACTTCTAGAACACCTATTTCAGGCTGGTTTTGTGCTTCTATTGGCTACCTGCATTTTATGGCTTATGTTTTCCCATCATTGCAACTTCTGCTTATGATATCACATCTCTTTCTCTGGTTCTGACTTTCCCCGCCATCCTCTTACCCTTTTAAGGGCCCTTGTGGTTACACTGAAACTGCATAGGTAATCCAGGAAAATCTCCCCATCTCTAGATCCTTAATTTAATTAGATCTTCAAATTCCCCTTTTCCAAGTCATGTTTTCCAGAGATTATGATATAGATATGTTTGGGGAAGTGAGTGCATTATTCTGTGTACCAAGACTGATTATTACCTCAGTTTGTCAAACAAATTTATTACTGAATTTGGATTAGAGATTAGAGAATGGGTGGTCAGTTAAGAACTAGATATGAATGGGAGAAATTGAAATTTTTTTCCTGAAGGGGACATGTGATCTGTGATCTATGAAGAAAGAGATGTAGTGGGGGAGAAGAGGAAAAGGGGAAACAAAACAGGGAAGGAAAAAAAAAGACAGAGAAGAAGGAAAAGAATCTAGCAATGCTTTTAATCTTGATAACTCTTAAGTTTAATCTGCACCCTGCAATTGTATTCTAAAAAATACCCACCAATTTATTTTTTTGTGATAACCTAAAGGAGTTCGTTTCTTTCAATCAAAACTGCCTGACACAAAAATGATTTCCTGACTGAACAACAGTGAGAACAGGAAAGAACAACTTTAAAGCTAGAATCCATTGAGTTTGATGATTAGATGGATGTTTGAAAAATAAGGGTAGAGACTGTAATAGGACTAGAGGTCATCAATCATATTATAGGTTTCCAAAGAACAGAAACTCAAAAGGACTGCTTATGTAAAACAATAGGGAAGCCTGATTATGATGAAGCCCAAAAAATAGATTGAGCACAGAGTTTGAAGAGTTTCAACTGACTTTCCAGGGGATTTTGGATTTTATTTTGTAGAATGAAAAGTTTTGGCTGAGATATTTAATTACTTTGCAGATCCCTTTAGTAGTAAATTTGGTCTGTGAGGTTGGGCCTCAGATTTGGCAGACCTGTGCATTGGGGTGTCTTCTATACACCATAAAGATGAAACTCCTTGATAAATATGCACTAATACTACACAAATGTTTGTACCAGTCCATCAGGAAAGCTGAAAGCCACACACAGAATCAAGCTATAAAGGGTCACACATGTGAGTGGCATGGCCAGATCTGTCTTTGAACAGATAAAACTCCTGGTAGGATAGACTATATTGGGGTTCCAGTGTGATGAGTCAGGGATTCAATAAAAATCATATTGAGCTGCACTCAATATGAGCCTGAAAAGCAGAGAGACTGAAAACATATTTCTGGAGAAAAATAAATGTGGACGAGTTAATGTTTGGAGATAATAAGTTATATGGATTCTGTCACCAATTAGGAGGAGGGGCTTCCCCATCACCCTCCCCAGAGAGACAATGGAATGAATCCAGTTTGGAGCATATGAGCTGTTACAATCACTGAAAATATTGAGCTGATGGATTTATCGGTCTGGAGTTATACTAGTTTCCTGTGGCTGCTATAACAAATTAGCACAAGCTGGGTGACTTAGAACTCTATTCTCTCACAGTTCTGGAGGCTAGAAGTCCAAAATCAAGGTGTCAGCAAGGCCACATTCTCTCTGAAATCTCTGTGGGAGAATCCTTCCTTGTGTCCTATAGCTTCTGGTGGCTTCAGGTATTCCTTGGTTTGTATCTACATCATTCCACTCTCTCTGCCCACATCTTTACATGGCCTTCTCCTTTATATGTCAAATCTCCCTTTGCCTTTCTCTCTCTCTCTTTTTTTAAGATTTTATTTATTTGACAGAGAGAAACACAGCCAGAGAGGGAACACAAGCAAGCGGAGTGAGAGAGGGAGAAGCAGGCTTCCTGCTGAGCAGGGAGCCCGATATGGGACTCAATCCCGGGTCTCTGGGACTATGATGACCTGAGCTGAAGGCAGTCGCTTAACCAACTGAGCCACCCAGGCGCCCCTGCCTTTCTCTTATAAGGATACTTGTCATTAGATTTAGGGTCCACTTCAATAATTCAGGGTGATCTTGAGATCTGAAAGCTATTGTCAGGTTTTAGTTGTGTTATAAATAATGTGTATATTATAAGAGTTGTTTATTTTATCAAGTTTGCATAACTCTTAGGAGTTACTTTATTATTTTTTCTATTTAGAAAAGAGTAAAACAAGAGTAAAACTCTTGGTTGTCCATGATAATAAGAATAATTGTACTATAGAAAGGATAACATTTCTCCAACCAAAAATTCTTTTACTTAGATTTGAAATGTTTGCCTAATCTCCTGAAGGTAGAGTAATACTGATTCAGTTTTCATTCTCTTATTTCATACAAACAAATGAGAAAGTTTGCTTGTAAGGGTATTAAATTGTATCATTGTTATTAGTTTCTGATGCAGTGTTCAGTGATTTGTTAGTTAAGTATAACACCCAGTGCTCATCACATCATGTGCCCTCCTCAGTATCCATCACCTGGTTATTCCCTTCCCTCACCCTCTCCCCTCTGTCAAACCCTCAGTTTCTTTCCCAGGACCCATCGTGGTTCATCTCCCTCTCTGATTTCTCCCCCTTTGGATTTTCTTCCCATTTGCTATGGTCCTCCATGCTATTTCTTATGTTCTACATATGAGTGAAACCATATGATAATTGACTTTCTCTACTTACTATACATGTGGCTAACTGAACGTAATAAAAAATTTTAAAAAATTGAAAAAAACAAAAGCAGTATTCAAAAATTAGGATCATTATACGAAGAAAGGATCATTGTATGAATAACAAAAAATAAAAATAAAAACAACACCCCCCAAAATGTGTCGTGGTTAATTATATTGACTATCATAATTTAACAGTCATTTCTACAGATAATTGATAGTGACATGTCAACTTTTTTTGTACATTGATGTGCACTAAAAACACATGCTTTATTTTTCCAGAAATAGTTTATCCTTTTTTATATTTTTAAATTATGTTCAATTAGCCAGCATATGGTACATCGTAAGTTTTTGTTGTAATGTTCAGTGATTCTTTAGTTGTGTATGACACCCAGTGCTCATCCCAACATGTGCCCTCCTTAATAGTTCAGACTGTTTTGGCAAGTATTATGAGATTTACAGAAATGGAAATTAAGAAATTAGGATTTCAATCCCATTATGTTGACTGGGACAAGTCCCTGAACCTTTCAGACCTAGGTTTCCTTTTTCATAAATGAAAATTTTTGAGCTACATCATCATCACTAGAAATCGAAGTTTATTCTTTTGTTCATTTCACAAGCATTTATTCAACACCTTCAGTACATAGGTAGTATATAAAAATGACACTTTTTCTTCTGTAACATATTGTACTTATTTACAAATTGATCAAACAGGTTTAGATGACCAGAGTTTATAGCCAGAATATTCCATGGCTACATTTAACTTTATGCTACATAGTTTGTCCTAACACTGCAGAGTGGAGGGTATCAGTTTAAAACAAAAGTTCAATTAAGAAAAAAAATGCTTTTAGTTTAAAAAGCACATGATATATAGTTACAAAGCTAAAATCAAGATAAGGTGTTTTCCTTCCTGATAGTGATGTAGCTAAGTGAAATTAGGTTTGGCTGTTCACAGTGCTAAACTGTATTTTAGCCTATTTTTGCTTATGCATGGCGGATTTCCTTTTGTGGAATTGTAGTCTCTTAAAATACCTGAAGTGCTGCTTTGCATGGAAAATGTTGCCTTAAGGCAATGACAATGGATAACTTTGCCAACTTTTAAAATCTAAGGGTTATGTATAAACATTTCTTTAAAGACTGTCTGTCTATAAACCTTTTGTGGGTATCCTAAACAGTATTCAGTTATCATTTATATTTTACTGACTATACTGAAATGTTTTCCCATTAATATTGCTACCTGGATTCAGTAAAGTTCTGCCACTGGCATTTTACTTTGACTACTAAAAGCATATTCCATTTAGTTTGTATTCCATATAAAGAGTAATTATTTTCATAATTGATAAGAAAAGGTTTCCATACTCTGATTATATTTTTAACACATATTCATATCAGAAGAAAAAGGCAATTTCAACTTGAAAAGAAGATTCTTCCAGTCTTTTCTATAAATATGTTCCATAAAGTAATTGGTTGGACTCTCCAGTGCCATCTGGTGGCTTTTCAGAGTTGGTGAAAAAAACAGGAATAAACAAAAAATAAACATGGAAAGAAAACTTCTAAAGAATTATTGTTCAGATGTTATTTTAATTGATTTTAATATTTCCCAAGTCTTCATTTCCCCTAGTTATATTGCTATAGGCTTGAAAAAAAAACGTATATAGATTTCTGTTCTTTCTTGGGTATATTTTATGATAGAAATTTTCATTGAGTTTTTTAAACAGAAAAAAATACTGTATTTTACCAATATATAATCATGTCAGTTTGTAACCTTATATTATCAAGTTCAAGTAATGTACACAAGTACATTCATATTATAAAGTATTGTAAAAATTCCTTCTTGTAATATGTTGCTGCCGTTAAGTTCTTGTCACTGCAATGACTTAAGCAATAAAAGGAGGAAAAAGTCAAGAAAGATTTTTCAGTTGTTCACTAACATGAATAAGAGCTGATAATAGAAATATGGAAGTGAAAAAAATGGGAGGATGGGTCTGTGCTAAACTGTTTAGATTTTCCTGATTTCCTAGAGGACTGGGCATGGAACATGAGGTGTAGGGTCAAGCGAATAAATGTGTAGTACTAGTTACCAGGAAAAGCTATCTTGGAAAAGCAATTGCTCTTTTTAAATTAATTAACTAATTAACTAATTTTAATTATTTTTATCATGTTCAATTAGCCAGCATAGAGTACATCATTAGTTTTTGATGTAGTGTTCAACAATTCATTAATTGCATGTAACACCCAGTGCTCATCACCACACATGCCCTCCTTAATACCCATCACCTGGGTGGTGGGTATTCAAGCAATTGCTCTTATCTGCCTATTCTAGAAGAATGAGGCCCATGTTGAAAGGAAATTCCTGGTTGGGCATGTTTCACTTTTTATAAAAGGAAAATGTCCCAATGGCCTTAGCTGTTAAGAAATATGTTTTCAAGCAAAAGGAATATATTACACATACACAAATACTAACACACAATCTTTCTTTTTCACTCTTTGTAAAGTTTGATAATCTCCAACTCTGTGGTTCTGAGTACTTATATATAATGTGTACAACCGTATTTGTTTGTTAGTTTCTTTTATGCATTTATGACCTAACGTCACGTGGAAGCTCCTTCATTTTCCTCCCAATGGACAAAAATAATAGATTTTGTATACAAATGTTAACAAACAACTATTGAACTCCTACTGTAGTATGTAGTCAATAACATTGACTGACATCAGATATCTTGGCTATAAAAGAGGTTAAAGCGTTTAGATATTTGGCTGTAGAGATTTGACTTTTGGATTCCTTGTTTCAAAAGATAAATGATAGGGAATTTGGTAAAAAAAAAAAAAAAACAAGGTGAAAGGATTTATCATTGTTAGGTTTGATCACTTCATTCTTTGTTTTCCATATCCATGAATTGTATTCTGAAAATCATTTATACAATTTCCCCATAGCTTTGGTGGTTATTGTTTTAGAAACATAGGGACTGCATTTTTTTTCTTTTTTTATCAACAAAAAATGTATTATTTGTTTTGGAGTACAGGTCTGTGATTCATCAGTCTTACACAATTCACAGCACTCACCATAGCGCATACTCTCCCCAACGAGTTGCACGTTTTTTGGCATTACAAAACCCATGTATCTGTCATAACTTTGGAATTGGTAATCCTGTAGGCATTGTTCTTTCATATTTACTAGTTCATTCTAGTTATTCTTTCTTATTTAGCAAATACTTTCACACAGAGCACACTGTAAACAAACAATTGGACTGGATTCTTTGAGGGATTAAAAAGATGAACAAATAACCCTCTCTATACTATTTCTGTCATTAAAAATCTTGCAAAAGAAATAAGTGATATGATACATACAAATATAGTCTATCACTTCCTATTGTTCCTTTGAAAATTACCACAGATTTTGTGGCTTAAAACAATACAGATTTATTATCTTACAGTTCTGGAGGTCAGAAGTCCTAAAATCAAGGTGTCAGCAGGGCTGCCTTCTTGCAGGAGTCTCCAGAGGGGACTCTGTTTCCTTGCATGCTCTAGCTTCTAGAAGCTGCCTGCATTCCTTGGCTTGTGACTCCTTCCAGATCCCGTGGCACATCTTCCAAACTCTCTCTTACCTCTACTTCCATTATCACATCACCTTCTCTGCTTCTCATTCTCCTGCTTTTCTGTCATAAGGATTCTTTTGATTATAGTTAAGAGTCCACACAATTAATCTAGAAAAATCTCCCCCTCTCAAGATCCTTAATTACATCTGCAGGATCACTTTTGCCACATAAGTAACATATTCACAGCTTATGGGAATTAGGATGTTGGAATCTTTGAGGAGACATTCTGTCTATCACAGATGTACACTACAATGGTTTTTATGTGAAAGAGTTTATGTGGCTGGAATACATGTACAGCTGGGCTCAGTATGGATGAAAGGAGGGAGTGTATCAGGAGGAAAGGCTGTACATCTGACATAAAAGTCTAGGTTTTGGAGCTAAAGCCCTCTTTTGTAGTAGATCTCACAGAGAGCATCTTTCTAAAGTCAGAATTTACTTCTGGTTGTTTCAAGTTTCTTAAGTCAAATGTGCTTGCAATGGAGGATTGTATCAATGAGTGAGTCTTCCTTTGAAAATTTCAGTGAAGTACCTCAAAAGAAGATAAGGTTATTTTTTAAAGGTGTCAGTCTTTTTAACAAACACAGTATGACATATATGCATACATTCATGCATATACACATACTATGTGTGTGTACACACACACACACACACACACACACAATTCACAAAATACATTTATCAAGAAGCCACTGTGTGCCAGGTGCTGAGAGTTCAGAAGTGATTAGGATATGTGATTGCTGCATATTTTAAGATCTGTCTTTTATTTACCCAACTAAATAGTACAGGCTCATTGAGTGTAAAAATATCTTACGTGTGTTTATGTATATGTCTTTTAGAATCACTGTGCTTGAAAGAGTCATTGCATAATTAGTGCTCAATACATATTTGTATTTGATTGCTGGATTTAAGCATGTTGATGAAGCTCATCATAACACTGTATTTTCCTGTAGCAATTTTTCTGCATGTCACAACTCCTCCCCAGTACCAGCGGTTCCTTGAGGAATAATCTCTCTATATATTTTATACTTTTATAAAACTATACTATATAGTTTTTTTCATAGTTTCTACAAACCCTCACCCAAAGCATTGCAGAGAGCATTCTGTGACCAATTGTTATGTGAGCAAATGAATGAATTTAACTTACATAAAATAGTTTGTTGGAGTTAACATTTCTCTGGAAAGGGAGAATTAAATTTTATCTTCAGCTGTCAGAGTGCTCTGACCATCAGTGGTTATTGAATATAATTCCCTATTGGAATTGTAATAACTGAAGCCAAAAGCTCTGAGGCTATCCTAGGAAGTTGATCTTGAGGTGGCATTTTTTCTTCTGCTCACAAGGGCAGGTTTTTAGTTATTTCATTATAATGGGAATTGTGCAGCTTTTTTTTTTTTTAAGATTTTATTTATTTGAGAGAGAGAAACACAGCCAGAGAGGGAACACAAGCAGGGGGAGTGAGAGAGGGAGAAGCAGGCTTCCTGCCGAGCAGGGAGCCCGATGTGGGACTCGATCCCCGGTCTCCGGGATCATGACCTGAGCCGAAGGCAGTTGCTTAACCAACTGAGCCACCCAGGCGCCCCAAGGGAATTGTGCAGCTTTTTTTCTCCTTCTTATCTGTGGAGTTTTTGCCACATATATACATATGTAGGTCATTCCATGGAGGAGGACTAGATGCATGAAATTAATCCTACATGGAAGGGTGTCTGCCAGGAGTGGGGCATGAGCCAAAGCAGCTGCTCAGTGCCTCCATGTCTCCTAAGACGTATGACAGCAAAAAAGCTAGGAATTCTGGTGAATAGAAGTGGCCTACAACATTGAGGGTGTTTTATTTTAATTCAAAACATGAATTAGTTCAATTTGGCAACTTGCACATTCATTCTGCCACTCTATAACTGACATGCCGCTCTGCAATGAACAGTGGTGACTTACTGTTTGTTTCAAAGGCATGTTTTTGCTTCTTTGGGAGACGTGCTTAGTTTGTTTTGTTCAATTTTTAATGATACATGATTTTATTTTAAATTTCTTTGGAAACTGCTTTGTATCCTAGGGTTTCCGGCTTCCTATGAATTGAGGGGAGCTTATTACCTTCTAAGTTTTCAATTAGGAACACAAAGCAAGTTTGGAAACTCTGTTGGGATCTTGTAAACCCTCTCAAAGCATGTTCTGAATGAGACAATTTTTTTGCAAATAGCTCTAATTGTCTGAGATGAGACAATCTACAGAAGCTAATTGGAGAGAGTCTCAGTTTGCAGCATGTATGGGTTTGATACAACAATAATATTTCTTTTTGGTTTCTTTTTGTTTATTTTTGGAGGTTTTTGTTTGCTTGGTCCACTTTTCCTTTTTGTACTTTGTATTTTTAAGGGAAATTTTTCTCAATTTTAACTTATACTCCAAAGATATGCTTCAGGCTTTGGGTTTACCTATATATCCTCAAATTCTGCATAATTTTCCTAAATCGAGATCTGTTTTTTTTAATTTAATAAGGAATTAGTAAATTATTTATGACCTTGCATCCCCTTGTACTTTACCTGCATTTAAGATTGGATTCTGTTCCAGTACAATGTTTGTGTTCTGGATTATAGCTGGTAGGTGGAGAATAGTATTTATCCCATTTTCTTTCATATGATCACCACCTGAGTGATTATACTGTTGACATATTCTGAATTAGACAAGAACATATGCTTGACTAAATTAATGTCTCACAGAGAAACGTGCATATAATGAGTTTCATTTGTGCATTTATTTTAATTTTTGATTACATTCTTTGGTTTTAGTTTTCTGTTGTTTATGCTTCCTCAAATGTGTTTCTTCATAACTTCAAAGATAAGACTGCTCTGAAACTTGGAAAGTTGGAGGGCTTCATAACATCTTGAAGAAGTCAGGCTCAGTATAACTGAGGAAGAATATGTAAACTTTATGGATGCATGCCATTAGTTCTCATATAATCCTAAATTTGATTTGTAGTTTATAATATTTACCTAAAAAGTGGGAAAAATAGAATCTTATCGACACCTTTTGGATATAACTGAAAAGTTTTTTGGAAAGCTCTCTTTTGTCAGATTATTTTCTCTACAAATCTTCAGGTGATGCCTGACAACCAGAGGAAAATTCTGGTTGAAAATCTGGAAAGTGGATGGAAGGAAGAAGTCTCCAAAAGGAGGCATTTGGGAGTGCAGAGTAGGAGAAGTTTATGGGGCAGAATATCTACTAATGTGAGGCTAAAGAGAATTTTCCACCCTCTCCTTCCTGTACCTAGTGCCACACTTTGCAGTTATGCAGTTTTGTCATAAAATCAAACCCATTTTCCCCACAGTAGAAAGAGGTCGGGATTAAGAAGAAGAGAAGGGAATATGCCAGTGGATAACATGGCTTAAATCACACATGTTTCTCTTGTGAAGAAACCCTGAGAAAAAGTTCAAGACTAGGAAAAACTGTTATAGCCAGGTAATTTGAATTAAGGAAAACATCTAGATGCTTTTTGAGATTATTTTTTAAATGAGAACACGTGGTTCATGTTGCCATGTGGTTAAGCCACACCATCTGTAAATTAGTGTTCAGTGACAAATTATTAAAACTTCTATTCAAACTTATATTTAATTTAGATGTCTGTATCTCTGGGAATTGAAACATAAAACACAGAGGTGAACTTGCATTAATACATGAAGAGTTAGTGAGAATCTTGTTTCCCATATGTATGAATATAAGTGCATGTTCTGTTTTATATAGGTAATTTAAATATTATATGATCATGAAGTTATATATTTAGACACTTAAATTAGAACGGGTTCAGAGGCTATGAGATTTTAATGAGAAAAATTTAAATATTTCTGAAAAACACATTTGGTGTTCAATGGAAGCATGTAAATGTGAGGTCTTTTAAATCTGCACCCCACTTTATAACCAAAAAAGAGGTTATATTACCTTTAATGTTTATGGAAGGAGGAGGATATTTTTTCCCTCAGTGTTAGGGAATCAATGAATAGAATGCCTTTTAGTTGGTATTGTTTTGCTGTTGAATAGCCTAAGTCATTACAGAGATAACAATTTTAAAGAAATATTTTTTGAAGAAAACCTTTTGAAGTGTGCAAAGGAAAAGAGTAAATCTATTTTCTTTCAGATTGTACAGACTTTTCTTAGAGTCTTAAAGCTGTTTGCTTTTTTAGTGATCATTTGGCTTATGTGCTGAGCAGAACAGGTTGAGAGGGTATTAAAATATGATGTAATTCTTTTCTTCCAAAAGTAGAAGATCTAATAATTTTTCACTCAGTACCCATTCAACGTATAATGTTTTGAGTGGTCTGCTATGTGCCAGCTAATGTTGTAGGCACTGGGGATAAAGTGATAGGTATTTTTGTCATGTAGAATACAACTTAGTGGTCTTAAATAAACAGGATAACTCTTATACTTCATGCTGTGAATAAAATAAGGTAGTATAACGATTGGCAAAGTTAGCTATTTCAAATAGGGTGGTCAGGAGAAGGAAGCCTCTTTGAGGAGATCTCATCTGTGTTGAAAGTTGACCACAAATAAAGAGCCCATTATTTTAAGAATGTGCAAAAGCTCATTCCATGCAAAAGGAATAGTGAATGCAAAAGACATGCAGCAGGAGCAGACATGACATGTTTAAGAAATAAAAAGAAGGTCATTATGGCTGACTGGTAGTGACAGCATTCATTCAGTGAATCAGTTTCAAAGGCTGTAGGGCAATGATTGGAGGAGTGAGGCAGACAGAAATGTTGGAGAATTAGCTGTTACCCTCTAAGTCATGATTTGGAACTTGGATTTTATTCTCAGTATAATGTGAAGCTACTGGAATTTAGTAAATGGAAGAATGATGAGATCTGATTCACATTTTTAAAGATTGATTTGCCTGTGGAGTAAGAAGCTATTGAAGCCATCCTAGCAAGAGAGGGCAATTGCTAGATCTAAATGAAAGGTCAACTTCGAAGTCTTATTCACTGTGTTGGTGTTACACTGCAGTGAATTTAAAGTCATCTACTATTGGTAACCTGTTTGTGGAGGTTGATGCTACTAGCTATTACGAAGTGAGTATGTAAGCCAAAAGGAAAAGTGAAGAGAATAGAAACCAGGAGTTCAAACTATTTTATGAATATTTTATGTATGTATGTATTTATTTGAGATAGACAAAGAGAGAGAGTGTGTGCATAAGCAGGGGAAGTGGCAGAGAGAGAGGGAGAAGCAGATTCCAAGCGGAGCAGGGAGCCCGATGCGGGACTCAATCCCAGAACCCTGGGATCATGGCCTGAGCAGAAGGCAGACGCTTAACTGACTGAGCCACCCAGGTGCCTCCAAACTACTTTACGAAAAACAAAACAAAACAGAACAAAACTCTTTAATATCAGATTGATTGAAATTTATTTCACAAACCCATATTCCTCATGTCCACTGTGATCTCTTATGTAATGAAGAGCTGTGTTAATTATTCCTACCACCTGGATCTAATGAAATTAGATGTGAAATTTCTGAGAGGTACAGATGGCCATTTAAAATTTTTTTTTTCCTGTTAGCTGGTCAGATCTCATAAGTTAGAAATATTCAGAGTATGAAGTAAAAACACCATTCTTCTTCATAAGTATAGATAATGAGCACAAATGACAATGACTTCAAGCCCAAATAAACTTGTTTTATTTAAATTTAGAGCTTAAATAATATCCAGGTAAGCATACCATGCTGATGTATTGTGATTTAAAATACTGTTTGATAAAGAGTTAACATAGTGAATTATTTCAACTTAAAAAATCTGATAACCCTCTCATAGTTTAATTTGGTAAATTTTATACAAGTATATTTTAATTAGAAGTACATATAAAATGTAAAATAAGACTAGAACATGATATGTTCTACTTAATAATAAGGCTGCCAATATTATAATAATCCTCACAGAAAAGGTGTGACGTATTATAATGAATAATGTGCACCTTTGACAAGTTGTGTATAAAGCATTAATTTTGCTAGCAAGGAAATAGAACATACATAGTAATGATGGTCAGAATCCTATTCATTTTTCACAGACAGCTGCCAGGATTCTCATTTTGAGTATTGCTAGAATGAGGGTTTAGGTAGCTGTGGGAAGATGCAACCTAGAAATTAGATTTACATGGTCAGATAAAGGAAGGATGACAGAACAGAGAAACAAAGACATGGCTTGGGTACTTGAGTTGAGATTAAAAAAAAAACTGGACACTAACTGGAAACAAATAAATTAAGCCTAGAGATGAGGAATACCATGATTAGGAATATGTTCAGACCTACATATGTACCAAATGCTGTTGATATCGGACATCTCACTATAAAAACAGGGGCTGAGGTAGGTGAGGCTTAAGAAGACCACAAGCAAAGAGAGGAAGCAGAAACATACTACAAAATGGTGTTAAAGCCTAGGATGTCAGAGGTCCTGTGGTATAACTCTCTCATACAAGGTGAAATAATTTACTTAAAGTTGTTCAGCTGGCTGTATGGCCTGCTAGGTTATACCATCAGAGATAATGTGGTTCTCTTTGTATGAAGTGTTTAGGAGAATTATATGTGGTGTAAGGAGAGGTCACATCCGTGGATTAGAGACCAAGCTTTGTGCATTACTCATTCTGCAGGATACCAGAATAAAAAGTAATTTTTGACTAAGTGGTATATTTGAATCAGCATCAGTACCACTACTGCATAAAATTCATATATAAAGAACCTACTTGTGTGCCTACCTATTTAGTTTTTATTAGTTTTGTCTCTGCAAAATAAAACAACTTATCATGTACAGATTGTTTAGGGAAGCACCCTGTTGAATTTCAGAATGTGCATACTTCAAACCTTTTTTTTGTCTTTCTTATTTAACCTTACTTTTAATGCACTTATATTGATTTGCCATGGCATCATTCTCTGACAAATTAAGTTTGGCAAAGGATATAATTTTGGGCAAACAAACCATGTATTTTTCGATCCTTACCATTTTCTGCTCTTGAATATAAAAGATTTTGAATATGCCCAGACTATTTTTTGGCTTTTTGTAATTACAGTGTCAAATTTCAAGTTGTTAAAATACATACTGCTCTCTGATACTAGTGATTTTTTTCCTCTTTAAAAAAGCATCTATCTGTTATTTAATATGTTATTTAATACTTGTTTAGCGTTCAAGTGTCTCTTTTAAAATGTCAGCTTGGTTATAGGAGGGATTTTCCTTTCTGTTCATTCCTGTATCCCCAGCTCATAGAATAATACCTGGCATAGGAAAAAATATTCAATAAATATCAATTAAATAAATGATAACATTTTTCTTCATTATAATTTTCATTTAAAAACTCTAAGTCCAGGGGCGCCTGGGTGGCTCAGTTGGTTAAGCAATTGCCTTTGGCTCAGGTCATGATCCCGGAGACCCGGAATCGAGTCCCACATCGGGCTCCCTGCTTGGCGGGAAGCCTGCTTCTCCCTCTCTCATTCCCCCTGCTTGTGTTCCCTCTCTGGCTGTTTCTCTCTGTCAAATAAATAAAATCTTTAAAAAAAAATCTAAGTCCATTTTAATTGACTTCAGGTATTTATTTTTAATACCTGCATGTAATGCTATTAATATCCCTCTAAGCACTGCTCTCACTGCATCCCCCAAATTTTGATAAGTTCTACTGTCATTTTTGTTTAGTTTAAGATATTTTAAAATTGTTTGAACTGGACTGGAAGAGATTATGCTGAGTGAAATAAGCCAAGAAGAGAAAGTCAAGTATCGCATGGTCTCACTTACTTGCGGTGCATGAGGGGCAAACTGGAGGACAGTGGCAGAAGGAAAGCAAATGGGAACTAGGGTAATCTAGGGAGGGAAACGAAACAACAGAGACTTTGAACACAGAAACAAACTGAGGGACT